>JBBPQP010000960.1:0-14883 GCA_038092555.1 Boletus subgraveolens
CTATAAGTCTGCATCTATGATATCTCACCATTTTCAACTGAACATTGTCAGTAATATAAGGTCTTGCATTAAATTTAACCATCCTGAGGGGCTGGAGATATAGCCAATGGCAACTGGATGCCGCGGTCAAGCATAACTGCTGCCGACTGCCGGAGAATGCATTCCGCCTTGTCTGTCATCGTGAACTCAAACTTGCCCACAAGTTCAAACACGAACGCTTGGAGCTCCAAGACACTGTAGCCTGTCGTCAGTGATACTCTTTGTTACGTAATAAAGGTGGGACCGCACGCAAACCGCCATCCCAAGCATGCCCGAGTCCCACTGAGGAAGGTCAATCTGTTATTATAGAAAGCGTGTCAGTGAATATGTCTCGAAACACGGCAAAAGGCACACAAGTTCGAGTATACGCCAATACCAGTTGATCTCTTCTCTGGCATCGCGCCCTCCGACCAGCGATCAGGGTTGAATTCATGTGCATCCTCTCCCCAAATGTCCCTATCACTGCAATATCACGTGCAGTTAACTGAAATGTGACTATGTGTCTGTAGAACGTACCGGTGATATGCAGCGATGGATACTAAGATTTGGGTGCCTTTGGGAACCAGTAATTCATTGATCATATCTCCATATTCGGTGTGAATTGGCTTAGAGAGTGGAAGGATGTCATCTCGGCAAGCTATTCGCCAGACGCGAGGTACCACCGGATGGAACCGTAACCCTTCCTGTGTTAGACAGGAGTGAATGAGGTGAATTAAAGCGGGGCATGCCAAGGGGACACCGGTTACCTTGATCACAGCATTCAAGTAAGGCATAGCATCCAGATCTGCGACTGTGAGCTGTGAATCGCCGCGTGCTTGGATGGTCGCTTCGGTCTTCCTTATCTCATCTCGTAGTCTACCTTGAACTCTGGGGTTCCGTGCAACCTCCAGTAAAACCCCTGCAATAGAGTTTGCGGTGGTTTCATGACCCGCAATCAGGAGCGTACTGTACACGTCATATTCATGATGTTGAATCTTGAAAGAAAGGAGAGAATCGTCGATAAAACCCACCGCATCTGCGCTAACAATTCCTCTTCGGTCAATTTGTTCTTCGTATCTGCATCCATATTGGCCTTGACTGCAAGATAGTCAACCAGACAGACCAGTAATCAACAACATAAGGGTGGCATACCGAGGAGGGTAAATATATCCCGGTTACCCTTTCCTTGTAACAGGGCGTCTGCCTTCTCCCGTACTAATTCCTTGGCAACATCGGTGACCGTTCTTTTTACCTCACGCGCACGTGCTATCCGAGAATTTGAACTATGATCGAAAATCCATTGGAGTATCCACGATGGAATATGGTTTGAAGCCATTTGTATAAAAATCTGCGTTGCTGAAGGCAGACCGAAAACGTCGCTACTGGGATGAGGTTGAGGTTGCGTGACAACCTTGGAAAGGTTACAAGGAAACTGACATATAGTTTTTATACGTTTTTGCGAGAGGATGCGATTCGTCTCGGATGGTACCGAATTGGACGTCAAATACACCTATTAAGATGATGTGCAGTCCAGACTTACACTTTAGGAGGAGAAAAAAACAATCTTACCCTGACCGATTGCATCTAATGCTCCACGCGAGAGCCAGGGTCGAACGTTGAGGACAATACTCTGACAATCACTATTCCCAATGGTTTCCAACCAGTTTGTGGTTAGAGACTCGGCGCATTCCTTGAAGATCGGCAAGAATGCCCTGGACTCTTTCAGCCCAAATCCGGGAACCATGATCTTCCTCTGTCGCTTGTGGTCCTCACCTATGATCTGGTTATTCCAAACGAAATTTTGAAAGCATGAAAACTACCCTCAGCGCAGAGAATCCCCCTCCCATTTAACAAGCGCGAAATAACATGGAGAATGGGTAGCTTCGGATAATCGTATGCTGACGTGTTCAACATCTTCTGCAGAGCCTTTGGGTCTGTGACTAGAAGTTGATCCTCCTGAGATTTATTGAGATATAGTTGTGGATGGTACTAGTACGAATTAGCAGAGTGGGTGGACTTACTCCAATGACACCTTTAAACCGAATGACATTGCCGTACAGACTATGCCATCTGAAGTCTGCTTCACCAACTGGACGTCGGAATAGCTCGAGCAAGTTACCTGAACAGTGTCAAGGGTATAACGTGCGGAACAGAGAAAGGACCCTACCAAGGATGAATGACGGTGATTTGGGACCACGGATCATGGACAAAGACAGGCGAGTGAAACGATTGAGCAATACATACAGAAGGCTCAGGGCAGTCAACCCCGCAGCAACAGAAGAAAAGATCATAGTAGAGAAAAATGACTGTGGACAGGCGCCTTGCAAAGGGTGGCTTTATGGATGGCCCCATTGAATACCGGCAACTCTTGCGCAGCAGCTTCAGCCTGCCCAATCTTGACTGTATCTTACTGCATTCTATCGTATCAACCGTGTCGTCTTGTCAGGGTCGATGTGGAATCCGCGGACATCATTGAAATTCGACTCCTGAATTGATCTATTTCTGTACGCAGCGAGAAACGGCGACAATGAAAGAGGGTCAGTAACAAGTGATTACGCTGAGGGCGCTATGGACATCAATTCAAACTCAGATACGTGTTGCCGAAACCCCCCTTATGGTCTACTTGCACCCGGCGATAATTACCCCTGGTTGGTAATACTTAGATCCAGTTGTCTCGTGCACAAAGGTTCACTCGTGTGATGAACGACTAGTACAGATTTGACAATGTTTTTCTTGTATGTTTTTCGCGATCGCCGCTGGAAGGTTCATAACGACGGCTCGGCTCAACGTACATCCCATCCTCTCTAGTAGAACGATGTATAGACACATCCTTCGTGAAAGGGAACCCGCATCTCAGAACGAGCTCTCGCCCATGTTTACTGGGATCGAATTTTCTGCTCCGGAATGCTCTCCGGTTTGCACATACATCTATGGAGACACAAATCCAGTCAGGTCCCAATCAGCTCCTTCAGCTCCTTATCGATCCCCCGGTTTCCGCAGGGAGCTAAAGCCGATCATGTTCCTGATTTCACAACGATGGACAAGTGATCGAGTGATGCCCGCCCGCAGCCGCAACCGGCATTCTCCGGAGGAGGCACGACAAGGCACTAACTTCTTCCCACTTCTTTGTTCGACCTCCATGGTCCTGGAGGCGCGCTACCAATACTTTTACGTCCCTCCAACTCTATCTATTTCATGATCACCGGCGATGTCCACTATCCTTCTGGAAATTTGGAGCTCTAGTTTTAGCAGATCCTCGATGAGTAGAGCCATCTCCCATTCCCTTTCACTATGCTACATTACCTTAGACTCAGGTTCTTCCGAAGCTGCTCACATTTGTCTTCCCAAGCCAAGACCATGTATTCTAGATTCACAGACACTTTATCCGAGGCTTCACGCCTGACCCTAGCACTGTAATGAAACTTCATTCAAATCAGTACTTCTGTGCGCAGTTGGTGCGCAGTATCAATAAGCCCATGTCCGCCGACAGCCTATTACACATCCTATATAATATTTTTGTTTTATTAAGGTCAAGATACGAGAATCTGTAGTCATCTGAATGAGCGTGGAATTATACACCATTTCCGCAGCGTGACAAGGAGATCAGTAGGTGAGTTTGCCTCGCCTGAGGCAGACGTGGAATCAGCAAGACAAGCAGACTACTCACGTCGGTCACGAGGTGCCTCCGTGTCGCATTCAACGGTTCCATTGTACCCCACGTAATGTCTCTGCCGTATGCTTCACGAGTACCATATTCGAATATGTAAGTCGGTTCATACCCAGTCTGGTTTCCGAGTGCCGAGAACCCGCTGACGGCGCTCATCTACCTGAAAGCGTTGTAGACGATGATTCGGGTGAGCACGGGATAGAATACTAAATAATGTGTATCATCTAGAACATCAAACGTCTGGGACAACAGCGTCAGCCACGGGATCCACACTTTGAACAGACATAATCCTACCGCACAGCGCGCTTCATACATGCGGAAACAAAAGTTGAGATTCGTCAATGGTGTCAACGAAGGTTCATCATGTTCCACCAACTCACAAGTTCAATTTCTGCGTGATTGTACCGTTGAGACATGTCTGGGACACTGCGAGGGCTGTATGTGCTGTTGTTGGTGTAGATTCAGAATATCCATGAGGCATGACTAGGCGAATGTTTGAGGTGCAACTCCTCAACATTCGTGGGTGTGACCCCAGGAGACGTCTACAAATGCCAACATCAGTCAGCAATGCATATTGAGGTATCGTATCGTACTGTCTTGTTTGGCCTCGCTTCGTCTCGTCAGAGTCGATGTAGAGTCCGCGGACATCAGTGAAATTCGACTTCCAAATTGATGTAGAAGTTGCTCCAGTACATCAGTGTCCCGCGTCTCCAGCTCATCTGAGGTGCCACTTCCGGAGGTTTCAACTGCTTATAGATAGGGCTTTATCGCAAGGAAGAAACTAACCAGCGAAGCGTCGAGGTCTAACACCGTGCTATTACCGCTGTGTCGACTGGTCAATTGGTCACGGGAGTTTGAGACGTTGACCACTTGGCCGTTTTGGTGGTGGGAGCGGGTCTCGTAAACCACATGAGTAACACCGTCGGTAGAATCGGACACATACTACCAAATTTGGAGCATAGGTTCTTGCGTTCCACGGCACCGAATCAACTATGATCGGCCTCCTCCCTTGTCCGACACTCACCTGTCCATCGCACGCCCCATCATTGGCCACTGAGCCCAGTTGTGTGAATACTGAGCTGATGAATGGTACACTGTATTCGTGGTAACAGATCGTCAAATAGTTTAAGTATTTGCAGACGGCCTCGGTGACGAGCGGACCCTGGTCCGGGGCAGCTATAACGAGAAATTTAGCGACCTCGAGCTAGGCTTGACATTGCGCACACTTGTTCCCATCAAAAGCCAGGTTAGATGTGATCGCTGCAATTTGTGCGACGGCTGAGTGAAGCCGCTCAGATACTGCAGAGTGGGGATAAAAGGGTGCGGGTCAACAGTGTTGTTCTTGTCGCATGAGGTAATGAGGTGGTACGTTAGGTACTGAAATAGAAATTGCATGCCTTGGACACATTGGCAGGATTCGTCAGCATTTCGGGGAAGACAGAGTTCTGTGGAAATGGGTTACCACAGCAGACAGATAATGGTCAGCTTTGAATGCATACCGCGACGGGGTCTGTGGCCACGAGTTGTGGTTGTGCTGAAGTTCCAGTTCCAGTTGGCTCATAATATGCACCATAGACGGCAGCGGGGAATATCCCAGGAGCATTTTATGCCGTGGGGAACACATCGCCAGCGGCCACAGCGACTTCAGTTTGGAAGGATACAAACGCCAGAAAGGAGCAAAGAAGTAATTTTCGAGGCGAATGGCACCAACTAGTCCTTTCTATATTGTCTGGTGGGAACTTTTGTCCATGAGATGAACCGCCATGCACCCTTATGGTGACTCTGCCCGCGGCGATCAGGAGCGGAAGGAATGAGAATTTGCAACTCACAACTGGAATAGACGATGATTGCGTTGTCCAGGCAGTTGCGGGCAAATGAATTGTTTACGCCAATCCGCAGACGTGAAACAACTTTCAATGGGTGTTCCGGCTCCAATAAATCAGAGCCGCGTCGAGTGAAGGAATACCCGGAGGCCAGTTGACGTCCTGAATGAGAACGATAATCGCGGAAAATCACAAGTTCCTCGCTGCGCTGCACTGAGAAGTGAATGAACGAAGAAGGTTTAAGGCTGACCTTGCTTGACCAGAGAAGTAAACATACAATAACAGTAAGTAACCAATTTTAAACAAAATAGTTAACATATAAGAATCGTGCTAACAATTCAAGTTGAGCGCGACGTGCCCCTCGAGATGAGGCTTGACGTAGCAGCGCCTGACGCATTTTCATACCTCCTATTCGGACAAGAGTAGGCACCACATCAAGTTTAACGTAAATTTACAACGTGATACAAATCACAGTCGACTCTCTCCTGAGTCCTAAGTTCTAACACATACCTCTCGGGAGAGCCCTGGAGGTATGTGTTACTAGGGAGTATGGGTTGTCTGGGAGGTCATAAGCCCTGAAAACTGGCTTGGGGAATCCAAAATCCTATGTGTTATGAGGGAGTATGTGTTATACCGGGGACAATTTGCACATTGACACGAAGCCAACACTAGACAAACACAAGAAGACCTTGAGTCAAGCAAGGTGATGCCTCACCGAGCGGGCAATGCATGGCGGACCAACAGGGCTCATGAGACCGACATCAATACACGGATTGAGAGATGGGATACTCAGAAGTAAAATATGATCATGCATGGATGCTACACCAAATCTACGACGACGTCGATACGTCAAATATAAGTACATACACAAAATTCATCATCATAATCAATTGACTCCCCCGAAAGCATAAGAACTCGCAGAGCTCCAACACCAGCCGATCCCGTCGAATCCTTCACAATGCTACTAGCGCCGCACGCGCCAAGAAAACGAAAAATTCTATCCATGTACAGACGATCCCAGACGCGCCTCACTTCACATCCAAGCACACAAGTATGACAGACATCAACTTGTCCCACCTTTCTTCCCATCCAACGCTGCCTGGAACATTGAAATCGCATTCTGCACGCTCCGTGGCCTCATCGACGGGCTCGTCGATCCTCCCAACCGCGAACTTCCCCTCCGTTCCGAATTCGGCGGTGGAGGTGGTGGTGTTGGGGGTGAACTGACGCTCGATGCGCTCGGGGAGGATGCGCGCTCGAGAGAGGGCGTCTCGCAGCGTCCGTCGTCCGAAGGCGTCATTGGCCTTGAGAATATGGGCATAGGCATGAAGGTCGGCATGGGCGTGGGCGTGGGCGTGGGCGATTGCGCCTGCGTCCTGGATTGACCAAGCGAGGTGGCGGGTTTCTCCCCCACGGGCGGTGGTGCGGGTGGTAACCGTTCATTCTCGATATCCGATCTCCGTCTGTCGCGCGTGTGTAGGTGATCTGGAGAGGGAGAGGGAAACAAAGGGATACGTACGCATCTTCGAAACTCGAGATGGCTTTCTTGATGCCTTCCGCACCGAGTGCCAGGGTCCCATATGGGAGCCTGCCAGTGGACGATATGCTCTTGAGTTCCGAGACATTTTCGTATTCCTCCCTGTACGCACTCCCGTGTGACCTAGGTTACGCTGAGCGTATAAACTGACCTACCGAAGCAACGCGAATACCCGTGCCATTCGCCCAACTGCAAGGATTTTGTTTTTGATAACTCCTCTCCGTACCCGGAGATCGTCGGGATGTGGTTCAGGAATGTATTCGTCCTCGAGCTCCTCTTTGGAGCACGTGTTGAGTACCGCAACTAGCATCTCGGTGACTACATGAACGATGGATTAATGAGGTACAACCCAAATCAATCATAAAACAAGATAACATACTCTTTTCTCCGACGAATGGTAGACTCCATTCGAAAACATCTTTGAAGTTTGGCAACCAATATGGATGTGACGTACAATTGAATTGAGTGATGTTCATCGTATTGTTCTCGTATTTGAGTACAGAGGCTTTGTTGTTGTACACGTCGAGATAGTTCGGAGCAGAAAATATGGTGATAAGGGTGGGGAAACCAGTACCTTGCGCTTTTCGGTACATACGAAAGCTAAAGGGGATTAGTTTGTCAATAGCGACATCTAAGAGTCAAAGTAGCGCATACCCAGAATCCTGGGCCTCGTGGGCTCGAATTACCGATAGTAGATTGTTCCTCTCCAGGAACTTGCACGTGGCGGAGTAACTTGGCGATCGAAAATCAAGATCAATGAATTGTCATGTCCGGAGTAGTGCAACATACTCACGTAAAGAAATAGGAGCAACCTCTAACGTGATTGTGCAAAAAGTTATCGTTCCCCTTTTCTGACCCAAAATCTTCTGTCGGATCTGACCAGAGAATATCGCACATCAAACCATGCGTTGGGGGTTCACGAAATCGGTCCAACTGACAAGAGATTAGATGAGTTAACCAAGCACACAGAGGACACTCCGGAAGGCGAACCGTTTGAAGGTCATGGATGGTATGGAGTTCAGGAGACAAACCACCATGTATGCACAAGAACTGTTTGTTCATTATAGCAGCCAGCGGAAGTGCGCAAAAAGATTCCATGCATGCGTCGTACAAGTGCTCGGAATATTTGTGTTGACCTAGAAACCTCTTGAGATGCAGGAAGGACGACCGAAATGAAAGGGGATCTTACATTCGATCTTGAATGTAAAGTACTCGGTCAAACGTCGGCATTCGTGGTTACCTCGTAGAAGGAACAAGCTATCGGGAAAACATATCTTCAGTGACCAGAGGTATAGAACACACTTTGAAGGAGGGAGGTCAGATGAATGTTGAGTAAGTGAAGAAAGGAAGTACTTCGATACTAAAGTATCCTCGATCAACGTAATCGCCCAGAAAGAGGTATCGAGTTGTCTTTGGGTTTCCGCCCTTCTCAAAGAGTTTCATGAGGTCATACTTGATACCATATCAGCTCCATGCGTCCTATGCAGGTGAAAAACGGATGGACGAACGTATTGTCCATGGATATCACCACAGACTAGTAGGGAGAAGTGATCGGATCAGCATGAGGACTGCTGCTTGCCTCACGGAGAACACATGTGGCAGCGACTATGTGAAATCTCACCTGTCACCGGAGCATCGATGTCCAGAACATTTTGCTCACCCCGGAACAGCGCGGTGGCCTTTTCGATGATCCAGAGGGCATGGTCTTCTCGAATCCTACCTTCGTGGAAGAAATGATCCTTGAGAAAATCGAGATTGGGTTTGGTCGGATCGTGCGGAGCGTAGAACTGAGCATCGGTTGGGATGTCCAAGGCAAGCTGCGTGACCTAGTGAACGACACACCATGTGGCTGAACGGTATCTGTGCGACAAAAAAGGGCGACGCACATCTTTGATGATTCGCTCGCGTGTGCTGATGGTCGCACCGTTGTCGAGATGCTGTATCGAGAAATCGACGGCGGGTCTATTCACGGGGTTTCTGTGCTCGACCTCCTGAATGGCCTTGTCAAAGTGTGTCTGGGTACAGGACATGGTGAATGAAGGAAGAGGGGCACAGGAAAGGGACGTGAGCTGTAAGCTGGGGCTATGTATCCCACACAGCAACTTGACAAGGGCAGCTCCGAGCAACGATGTCTATAATTGGACTTGGCGTGCTTGCCATGGACATTGGTCCTACCATTCAAATGAATTGGCTGGCTGGTGCAGCCAATGGCTCAGCAAGTCCACTTTCTCGGCATCCAGGTTGTCTTCGACCCTTGAAAGCATCGCTTATGTGCCAGCTCAACGCCAAAAAATGGAGGATGCCGTGACGGAACCTTTTTACCAACCTCATAGTCGTGGGAAGTTTTATCTCGCGACGCTCGCCCTCGACCAGCGATGAGCCGTTCGGGTGCTACTCAGGCCAAGGACAGGCTCTATGCACAGCTGGCTTCCAGTCTAAAGAACATGTCCCGCGCCGTCGGTCAAACAGCCGATCTGATGGAACAGCTCCAAAATGACTTGGATGCGATGAGAGTCCTCGCGGGTACCCATGCTGCACAGTGGGTTACATGAATGCGATGGTGCCGTGTTTCGAGCGTCACGATTCATTTTTCTAGGTTCATGACAGCTGCCGCAGAATTGAATTCAGAATCAGCAGGGGAAGGCGATTCGTTTGGAAGGGCCGAGTCTGGAAAGTAGCCAACGTGCATTCAGATGTCTATGAAATCATACGGACAAAGAACCCAGGAGAATACGATTTCATCATACCCTCATGATATTATGCAACCTTTGACCAAGCAGAGAAATAAATACGAGTATTGCACATGATCAGTGTCGTTGGAACTCATCTCTTCCTGGACTTTCGATGCCATCATGATCATGATACGTGAGCCCAACTACGTGTAAGTGTGTATACTCAGTGTCCAACCATAGTGCTTTTTTTTCGGGTAACTTTTGTCTGGCATAACGCCAAATTCAGAGAAACAAACAGGTCGTCTGTTCAGCAAGATCAGGCGAGTCACATGCATTCCTGGTTTCACCGTTGTACCTACCACTGTGATCTGGGGAACGAACCCACATAATCAGAATCCAGATCACCGAGCGGAACCATGCTCGCTTCCTAGTCTCCCCAAACCAGACCTAGTAGAGCTTTAAGGTCAGAGCTGAGACAGGCGTTCTCATCATACGAAGCTCGCTTCCCCCGAGGTTCACATACTATTTGGCTCAAGAAGATCACCCAAATCACCAAACCGGTGATAAGGTGTGGGAGTTTAACGCCCAGTCTCGTGTGCCAATAACACGAACGTTCGTCGTGACGAAGCGCGGTAGGCGATCGATCGATCAACGATCGCTCAATCTGCTCCTCCTTGTCATCCCTTTCGCTTTGCCCACGGTGGTGAATTCCTTCGTTGCCTGGGAAAACTGAGACTCTGGGCTTCCCAATGCCACCCGTCATATTGGGTACGTTGGCTCACAGAGTGCCAGATCATGCGCAAGAATGAGGTTTCTCGGGACTTTATATAACAAGGTAAGGGAGTGCGCGTACACCAAGGCTATACAACAGGTTATCATAGCTTACTTAGCCTTCCTTCGGAAGGTACCGAATACGGCTGTGGGGACAAGTCGATTCCTTTGGCGTGTCTGCGAAAACATCAGCACACCTGACCGAATAGTGGAGATGAATTATGCTTACCAATGGGAACAAACTCTCCGTCGATGAGTGATCCCTTCAAGTTGTAGTACCAACTGATCGCATCCAGCCTGCCGTGCGAGCAACCGACGGCTGGCGTGTACTGTGAGAAAACGAGATCATCTCAGATGCGATAGGTCAGATGAGGAAGGTGCTCTGAAACCTACACCTCCTGAACCTTGCTCCAGCGCGGAAAGAATTTCTGACAGGCTGTAGGTTCGTTCCCAAGATGGCGTAATTCCGGCGTTTGCAAGCCACGTGTACGTGGGAAGCGTCTGGAATAGCTGAACAATGGTCTGGAAATATGCTACGGCCTTTGTGAAGGAGACGGAACAAGGTCGGTCAATCATGTATATGCGTGAGATTCGTCCGTTTAGACAACCTACCTCAGATCCCTCGGGGCTTCCCTGTGGGAGGCAAGAGGGCTCAAGCGTACTATGGAGACGAACTTAGTACACATCCATGGGAATGAAAGACACCGAGATTGCTACCTATAGCATGTACCATGCGTCGCCCATTCATGCTAGTGGACTGCGATCAGCACGATCTCCACCTAGACAAAACCAATCCCGGCGTACGTTCCAAAGGTGCTCGCTGCTACCATCAGCGTTGAGCCAGAATTGTTGCATATAATCCAGTGTCGAACTCGCTCCTTGCTCGACGAGAAGCTGCAGACGAGCGCTAAGTCCAAAATGTTGCTCCAGAAATCCTGTGCCATTCAGCATACCCTGGGGATGTTGTAGTGACCGCGAGACCGGTCGCAGTCTTCCATGTATGTGCCGTCACAACTGGGAATAAGGATAAAGGTGAGCGATGATCGGCAACATGGATGGGCTATCGACGTACTTGTCGGGCCATAAGCCTATAGGGCACATGAGAATGGCTGTTTCTTTACAGAAATATCACATACCATGAATCGTCCAGCTGTCAGCAGGGCTTCCGGGGACATTCGTGTCCCAGAACTTTCGGGACGACAGTCAGCCCTGTCAGAAGGATGCTCGGCGGGGAAATAAATACCTGGGTCTGCATTAAGAGCCCCTAGAATACACCAGAACAAGGTAAGGCATGGTATGCTCAAGCCATGAAGAATAACATACTCCCGGGTATTCAGTGCAGCATGTGTCCGTTACGCGTGTAGTCTGACAAGAGGCAGGACCAGAAGTAGAACAACCAGAGCTAATGCCACCAAAGAAGTGAGAAGAGTCAACCGTGTTCGTCGTGAACGACGGCAGTCCCAAGAGCTGAGCTATCAGGGCAAGCGAGGGAAGCATTTTCACCGCGACCTCGAGCTTCTACCCACAGATATTTATGGTGGCTGGAGTTTCCCTAGATTTTGACTCATCCGAGCACACTTTCCGCTCAGTTTCCGGCATTTGGTGGTCCGGGACAACGGAGAGAAGTGGACATGTTGGCCTCATGGACTCCTTTGTCCACACGAAGTAGGTCGGTTCAATCGGAGGGAAGAAAACTGCAAAGCTGTGTCACTTCCCGTGCACAGAACCCTCCCTCCTGAGAGAAAAGAGCTGCATAGGTGAGCACAGTCGAATTCCCACAGCCTCGGGACCATCGGGTAGCAGAGCCATATATCCCTCTGTGAACCATTCCAATGATAAAAATCAACCTAGGCGGTGCAGAAAGTGGGGCGAATTTTAGTAAAATTAGACTCCGAGATTCTTCGGCTGCCGGTCATATCGATCTAAAACCATCCCATTTGGTCTTGCAACCATATCATGCAACAGAGCGCTAGGAGTCACGGACCGCGATATCAAATTATCGAATAAAACTCCGAAATAGAGTTGGATAGATGTGTCGCACTGGCTGGTCGAGGAGTCGTGATGATCATTTGTGTCGAGGGAAGGCTGGGAAAATACGTGATTTGCACACACCTGGTCCCACGTTCGTGGTGATTGCGCCGGGGGTGGTTATGCCCTGAGCACTTCTGTGAGTTGACCCTTTGGAGGTTCCTCTCTCATAATATTCCATTTATTCTCGCGGCCTAAGTTGCCTGAAGCGGCCATCGTAACCGCTCTTGCACCTGGGCTCTCCTGCGAGAGGTACCAGGCCCATAGGTGCTGGTTGAACCCAGCGATACGGGTTGTCATGAGGAGCGTGGCGGCCGCGAATGCTCCGCGCGGTACAACCGCCACCATCAAAGCAGTGAACGTCGTGTAGAGGCACGTGTCCCGGATCGTACCGTCATCCCCATGTACACGAGGCAGCTGTGGAATGGATTTCCGGGATGATAGGCGCTTGTGCCTGTAACAGTGCGTTATCGACAATACAGACTGATATTGGGATGCGCACCTCTTTCTGAGCCAGCGAGAGTTAAAGGATTAGTTCCCTTGCTCGGTGCTTAACCGTCAGAACGCCCAAATTTATCCTATTCCGGTTTTTGTTGTCGCCACGAGGTTCGCGAGTGGCTTGATTGTTAGACGCGGATCGTCTCCATGGACAATTGAACTTTGTCTGTGTTCAGCGATGTTGTTCAAATTGAACTGGTTCGTAAACTCTAACCTGAGAGTTTGCGAGGGGCGGTGGCACCGTGGTACTTAGGTTACGGGCACTTGGTAGGTTTTACTTTGTTATGGCACTTACAGTAAGTTATGGCGGTAGGAACAAGAAACAAGTGGCGATCGGCATTCTGAATTGAAGCCCTTGGCATGGGCTTCGCTCGTTTTCTTTTTGGTAGGACCCTTAATTTCCTTTTTTGGTAGCCCTCCTTCAATCACACCTCTCAAGTGACTTGTAGTAGAGTGCTCAAGTGATGACGTTACATAGCATGTTTGCAGACGGCGGACCGCCCCCAGGACCCAAGTGCCACTTTTATCCTATCCGATTTAATTTTTATTTATTTATCTAGACCCGCACACCTATGGAGTTCCAATGCTGGAGTAACGGGAACCTGACAACGAGATTCAAGAATCGGGCAACGTGACGCTTATATACGCGAAAATCCCCTATTCCCGTAAGATCACACGCATATCATCAATATTTGTTTATCTAGCAAAAACAGCAGTGCTAGTGACATCTGGTATGAACCATTGTAGGATATAGTGTGGTCTGATATACATGTATGGTACGAATCTGTATGGTAATTATTTAGAGATACCATTTATGATTCGTCCGAATGACTATAGGCCCATCTGCTCTCGCGAAGCCTCGCCCTCATCTTGGTTGTCGCAAGTGCTCGCCAACAGCTTCAAGCCGAATTGTGACTTCATCGTCCTTGTTTTCTAGGAGTGGTGGGGGCTCGACTGCATGGTTTGAGCACCATAATGGAATTGAGCCCTTTCTGCCCCTCGTCTCCAGGGGAGATTGTTTACGACATCTGTTCCGAGTCGGGACGGAACGTGCGATCGCTTCCATTAATTGTCGCTGTCCGGTATGTTCCCGTTCCTTTGGATCAAGACCGACCCACTTATTGCCAATGTGCCACCACCCACTGGCACACACTCGATCTTGGAAGATGTGGCATGAGAAATGATATTGACGAGATCATTCAGCGAATCGATTTTCATTTTCTCAATCTTTTCAATGCCATATGTGGACCCGAATGGCATAATTCTTCCAAACTTACCACAGATCACGGTGAGCTTTTTCTGGCCATTCACATGGTCGGCATGCAAGCTCTTCAGTTACATTGTGAGCTGGGTACCTACGGCATTGTACCAAGTTTCTCAGCACAAAGCCCTGCAGTTTTCGGGACATCCCTCCAGCAGAAAAGAAGGTTAAATATAGCCGTTAATAGTGTACCCTACTTATCCGTGGCACATTGTGAGTTACAGACCATCACCTAAAAATACATGCATACTCAAGTATGTCCACACAATCGGGGAAACGACTTGGAACTCAGCGTCCGTAGCATGCCCCCTACTTCGTCCCCTTGTGAATCTTGTTGAAGAAACTTGAAAACACCTCCCTCTTCAACACACCCCCGTCAATGTCCCCCTCTGGTTCTGGAATCTCTTGAATCAACGCCTCGATCCGTTCCTTCAGGTTCGCTTCATATACCAGATACTGCTCCCTCAACCCATTCATTTCATATATCTCCTTCACTCGCATCTCGTTTTCCGGATTCATTCGCCCATAATTTTCCTCCAACACCTTCCGTTGTTCGGGTGAAGAGATGACAAGTGCGACGTTGATGCACCATGAACATTTGTTCTCCG
>JBBPQP010000961.1:0-14850 GCA_038092555.1 Boletus subgraveolens
CGTCATCGGGCAACATCTGGATGGTGAAATTGTCCCCAGACGTGTCTATGGTGTCCTTCCTGGACAGAGCATCCGTGGGGGCCATCTTGCTCCCTGGGAGGGCCATATACTGTAGGACAAGTCGAAGTCCTGTAAAAAGAGCAACCAGCGTGCCTGCCTTCGCGACAGCTTCCGAGGCTCTTTGAAGTATGTCAAATTCTTGTGGTTGGTCTGTACCACCACAGGGTGAGAGGAGCCGAGCAAATATTGCTGCCATTCCTCCAAGGCATGTACAGTATGATGGCAGGTAATTCATGGTCAAAGACATCGTAATTCCGTTCTGCGGGAGAGAATGTTCGGGAGATATACCTGCAAGGGCACAGATCGCCATTGGAATCAGGTTGCATCAAGACACCACCAGATGCTGTCAGAGAAGCGTCCATCATAACAGTGAATGGTTTGGAGGGGTCGGGGAATGCTAGGACTGGCTTTGAGGTGAAGGCCCGTTGTAGGGCCCTGAAGGCAGTTTCTTGTGGGGCGTCCCAGTGCCAAGATTGGAATTTCAAGGTGAGATCGACGAGGGGGCAAGCAATGGCTGAGAAGGAAGGAATGAATCTTCAGTAGAAGTTACAGAATCCCAAGAAGGATCGAACGTCCTTCACGTCCACGGGGGTTTGCCATTCATCGATCACCTTAAGTTTGGCTGGGTCCATCTTTGCTCCATCTTTGCTGATGATCATCCCTAAGTATTCCACCTCAGGTGCAGCAAAGGTGCACTTTTCCAGTTTGAGGAACATTTCATGCTCCCGGAAGCATTGGAGGACCTTTCGGGTGCATTCCTTGTGCAACTTCGCATCCACTGAGTGGATGAGAAGATCGTCCATATAGATAATAAGCCATCCTTCTGCGATGTAGTCTCCAAAGATATCATTCATAAAGGCTTGGAAAGTCACAGGGGAATTGCACATTCTGAAAAACATGATGGTAGGTTTGAATAATCCCAGGGGGGTAAGGAAGGCTGCCTTCCACCAGTCTTCAGGTTTGATCAAAACATTATTGTACCCCCATTGTATGTCAAACTTGGTGAATATTGTAGACCCTTTGAGTTTGTCTACAAGGTCTGAGATGAGGGGAAGGGGATAGGTGTTTTTGATCGTATGTTGGTTCAGATACCAGTAATCTTGGCAGAGTTGGAGCTTCCTGTCCTTCTTCTGGACAAAGAAGAAGGGCGAAGCTTGAGGGGATTTTGACGGTGTAATTTTGCCACTCTTTAAATGTTCTTCGATGAATTCCTTGCAAGCCTGTTGCTCAGCAGGGTTGAGCAGGTAGGCCTTGGCACACTGTAGGAGCCTCTAGCTCTCTACGGTTACATCCCGTCCCTTTCCCTTCATTCAGACGTCCTCCAAGTGATCTCCATCGTGTTCTGTGTCCTCTTTGTCCAGTCCGAGGTAAGTTGAGTCCTTATTTTTCTATCCGGTACAATATCACCTATCTGGACCACCTATCTGCGGTCTGAGTCAGACCGGATACTACGTATACGGTCCAGTACCCTGTTCAATTCGCCATCTTGTTACTTCTTTCTTTCCTTAGTAGTTTCTTTTACTTCTCCCTACCTTCCTTACTTCTATTACAATTAGCTGCTGCCACCTCTAGATCCTTATTGTACGCTTCTCCAGTAACCTAGTTACCAAAGTCTTGCGAATGCCCGGACTATAAAAAGTTTGTACCTAGATCTGAATGATCATCTCTGTTCACTCCTAATTTTCTCACTATGATTCCTCTCATCGTCGTCGTCGTCAGTCCTCGTCCTTGATCGACTCCCTTCTTCGTTCTAGTATCCGGTCCTCGTCCTTGACCGGAAAGCTCTTATCGTTGTCTATCCAGCCCTCGTCCTAGGTCGGACCGCTCATTGTTTTACTCAGTCCTTTCCGGACTTCGTGTTCCCTCATCGTTGTGTACCTGGGACTATTCTGGATACTCTACTCTCTTGTGGTCAGTCGTAGCCAACCCTTCTCAGCTAACTTCCCTCCTACAGGACCCCTTGGGACGAGTGTTCTCGCCCCTTCTACATTTACCCTTACAAGGTCTTTGACCTTGTTACTTGTTTTACAGCATCACATTGATGTGTACAACAAAAGATGCATTCCGAGTAAGGTATAGCACAGCAAGGAGGTTGTTGCGAAGGTCAGGGACATGCAGGATGTTTGTAAACTTGACTGCTCAACACCTTTTTCCATCTATGACTGGGTGGAACACCACAGACGCCACTCCAGCAGAATAGACCACAGTGTTGTCTGCAAGCTTGATTGGGACGCGTTTGGGACTGTAATGGTGCAGCCAGTGACGATGTGGGGTCATATGAGAAGTGGCCCCCGAGTCTGCATTCCAGTCATGGTCAGCATCGAGCAGGAGCGGCGAGAGGGGGTCAGAGGGGTCACTGGAATGAAGACTTGCATTTCTTGTGCATTCTACCACCTCTTGGGACTCTGTGGATGCATTGGCTGCCTGGGCGTGTTCTTCCTTCTTCTCCTTGCCCTTGGACGACTTGTAGTACTTCTTTGCGCGCTGCAGGGCGTAGCACTTGCATTGGCAGTGCCCGGACTTCTCACAGAACGAGCAAGGTGTGTTGGGAAGGCATTTGCAGCCAGAAGACAACGAGGAGAGTGCTGAGTCGGTTGTGGTGGTTGGCAGGGTATCAGGATGAGGTTGGCAATGAATTTCCTCTGTCTGGAATGCAGCTTTCACCTTGTCCTTGTCCAAGTCTGTGAGGAGCGCAAGGGACAATGTAAAATGTGCAAAGTCAGGTCCTAGCGCTCGGATCATGGCCATGCAAGTCAGCTCATCGTCTAGAGCCTGAAGGTCGAACTTGGAGCTGCGCAAATCCTGGATCCTCGCCATGGACTCCTCCACTTGTGCTACAAGTGCAGGCAACGTCTCCTCAGTGCGTTTCCATATGCTGAAGAACTCGTCATAGGCCACAAAGCGATTGCTGGCCTTTTGTTGAACGAAAACCACTTTGAGCGCAGCCCAGGCCTTGGTGGGGTCATCCTGGTCTGCTCTTAGGTGTACTCGCTGGTCTGGGGCCACATTGAGCATCAACTTCCCAGCTGCCTTGTCCTGTTTCACATCCCAGGCAGTTTGTTCCGCTCCAGAGGTGGTGGGGCGCGTTTTCTTGCCATCAACGAGGTGCCAGAGCCCTTTGGAATGAAACAGGGCCTTCATTTCTTCGCTCCAGGTAGTGTAGTTTTTGCCATTGAAAGGCTGAATGCGATGGTGATGGTTTTCGGATGACATGTGGGTGGAATAGAGTGGAAACGAAGTGTGAATGGTGTAGGGAACGAGTTCTGGCAGGGAGGGTGAAAATTTCCAAGTGGCTGTGACACTTGAAGCGCAGAGGTCAAAGGGCAGGGCTCATAACCTGTTAAACAGCTGGAATCTCACAGCTGGAGTCCACTGTCAGAAACAGGATTGCAAGTAATGTAAAATGCAACATACCTGGAGTCCACTGTCAGAAACTGGAGGAAAGCGGAGACAGTGGACTCTGACTACTGTAGGAGCGAACAACAAACAAATAACAACAACAACAACAATGCGCCACAATGTGGCACAATGTTCTAAGTACAAAAATGGAGTGCACAATCAATGATTCCAACAGTCTGGGGCCACATTGGGCATCAGCTCCCTAGCTGCCTTGTCCTGTTTCACATCCCAGGCAGTTTGTTCTGCTCCAGAACCAGTGGGGCACATTTCCTTGCCATCAACAAGGTGTCAGAGGCCTTTGGAATGAAACAGGGCCTTTATTTCTGCGCTCCAGGTAGTGTGGTTTTTGCCATTGAGAGGCTGAATGTGATGGTGCTGGTTTTCAGACGATATGTGAATGGAATAGAGTGGAAACGAAGTGTGAATGGTGTAGGAAATGAGTTCTGGCAGGGAGGGTGAAAATTTCTGTGTGGCTGTGACACTTGAAGTGCAGAGGTCAAAAGGGCAAGGCTTATAACCTATTAAACAGCTGGAATCTCACAGCTGGAGTCCACTGTCGGAAACAGGATTGCAAGTAATGTAAAATGCAACATACCTGGAGTCCACTGTCAGAAACTGGAGGAAAGTGAAGACAGTGGACTCCAACTACTGTAGGAGTGAACAACAAACAAACAACAACAACAACAATGTGCCACAATGTGCCACAATGTTCTAAGTATGAAAATGGAGTGCACAATCAATGATTCCAACATCCTGTTACTCATGTGGAACAGCAGACAGCACCCCCATCGGCTCCAGCAGCACCTATCACACCACCTGCAGCTCCTCCACCTCAAATTGTCGAACCAGTCAGTCCCATTGGCATAGGTGCTAGACTCCCTTGCAGAAATTGCCAGCAACCTCAAGAATGGTGGAAACTCAGTCCAGCTCAACTCATTGATGACTCAGATGACTCAGATGAAGAGACATGGACCCTTGTGCCTAGGTCCAAAGACAGGCCAGTGATTGGGTTAAGATGGGTGTTCACCAAGAAGTACCATGCTGATGGCTCATTTAAGCAATATAAGGGTTGTTTGATTGCTCAGGGCTTCTTGCAACATCCTGGATTTGAATACCTCAAGGTGTTTGCTCCCACAGTGCACCTTCCCACTCTCCGCGTTATTCTCGCTCTTGCAGCAATTTATGACCTCCATTTGTGGTCTGTCAACATCTCACATGTATATCTCAATGGCGAGATCAACTGCAATGTCTACATGGAGCAGCCAGAGGGATTTTCGCAGGGAGATTCAAAGGAAATGGTCTGTCTGTTGAAAAAGGCACTCTATGGCACCAAACAGGGCGGAAATCGCTGGAATCACAAGCTGCGCACCACCCTGGAGTCTTTGGGCTACAAGCAGACCTATTCCGATGCAGCTGTCTACATCTATACAAAAGGTGATGTCCAGATCATGCTACCTGTCTTTGTCGACGACATCACCTTTGCATCGCGCTCTGAGCATGCCATCAGGCAGGCCATCGCAGATCTCAGCAGTCACTTCAAATTGTGCGATCTGGGGCCAACCACAGAGATTCTCGGCATCAAGATCGATCGAGATCACTCCAGACGCTCCCTCACCATCTCCCAGCGCCAGTACTGCCTCAACATGCTCGCTCGCTTCGCCATGGCAGACTGCAAGCCTGTCACCACCCCCATGCAGCCTGGATTGTCCTTGTCACGCGATCAGAGCCCCAAGATGCCTGAGGATCACTATTTCATGCTCTGTGTCAATTATGGCAGTGCTATTGGCTCTCTCCAGTATCTCTCCTGTGCTTCTCGCCCTGATATTGCCTTCGCAGTTGGCCAGCTCGCCTCCTTCACCTCAGATCCTGGCATTGCCCATTGGAACGCTGTCAAGCACCTGTTTCGCTACATCAAGGGCACCATCACCCATGGCATCACTTATTCACCTGATCCATCGACATCTGAGCTCTTTACAGTTTATTCTGATGCCAGCCATGGTGGATGCAAGGATTCAGGTCGTTCCACTGGCGCATTTGTGGTCAAGATTGGTACTGGTGTTGTTTCCTGGATGTCAAAGCGCCAGCCCATCGTTGCCTTGTCCACTATTGAAGCAGAGTACATTGCTGCTTGTGAAGCAGGCAAGGAGATTGTCTGGATGCGCAAACTGCTCCAGGAGCTTGGTTTCAAGCTTTCTGGCCCATCTACGCTGCACATGGACAATCAGTCAGCCATCCAGGTCGCCAAACATCCAGAACACCATAGTCGGATGAAGCAACTGGATTTGAGGTGGTATTGGCTCAGAGATGTCGTTGATGAAGGCCAGATTGCCCCCACTTTTGTCCCAACTGCTGACATGCCTGCTGACCTGCTCACCAAACCATTGGCTTGAGTTAAGGTGCAGCAGTTCCGCCAGATGCTGGGCATTGCACCGATTGGGGAGAAGTAGAGTTGCACAATCAGGGGGGAGTGTTGGAATCATTGATTGTGCACTCCATTTTTGTACTTAGAAGATTCTGCCACATTGTGGCGCATTGTTGTTGTTATTTGTTTGTTGTTTGCTCCTACAGTAGTCGGAGTCCACTGTCTTCGCTTTCCTCCAGTTTCTGACAGTGGACTCTAGGTATGTTGCATTTTACATTACTTGCAATTTAGTTTCTGACAGTGGACTCCAGCTATGAGATTCCAGCTGTTTAACAGCACAATGCTGGAGTGCGTCTGGTGTTTGGAACATGGGTTTGGGTGCGAGCTTGGGCCCAGCAAGTCAACATTGTGCATGAACTGCATTGATGTGAGGATAAAGTGCCTGTGGCCAGACATGGAGAAAACAGAGAGGCGATGGAAGAGAGCGGAGTTGGTATCTTCATGGGGCAACAAGAAGGGAGGAAGGAGTGAGTGGCTTGAAGGGGTTGGAGTTGGGCAAGGTGAGTTTGGACTGTCCAGAGGCCACCCAGGTACCAAAGGAATTCCAGGTCCTGCTCAAGGTGGTGCTGAGGTGGTTGGACCACCAAAACAAGCTGCTCAAGTGGCTTATCAAGCTCAGGAGGAGCTGTATGGAGCAGAGCAGAAGGTCAACGAGGATGTGAATGTGGAGATAGGGGAGTTGGAGCTGGAGGAGTATGGGCAACTGAGCCCATCTGGAGTGATGATGAGGTTGGGGCAAGCAAGTGGAGGAGCAAGTGGATTGGTGAGCAGAGTGAGTGGAGAAGAGGGTAGAGAGGAAAGTGACGACGATGGTGAGGAGAGTGAAGAAAGTGGAGAGGATGAGAAGATGTAGTGTACAAATTGTGTTATTTCTTCTTTTCTCAATGTAAGAATTTGACTGGTTATGGTGCAGAGTAAGGTCTGGGTTTTGTTGGATATTAGAGATAAAAGTTTTGGACAAGTTCAGAGGTGTGGCCAAGTTCAGTGGCCAGGAGCCATGAGGTTTCATTGTCAGTACCTTCAACTTTCTTCAGCTCCCAACAATGCTGATTGCTCATGCAGCATCAGTGACCAATTCTCCCCCTTGATCAGTGTGTTTCAGCGTGTTTTGTTGCCCTCACCCTCACTCTGCGCATCCCAGCACCTCCCTAGGACCTTCCTGGGGGTCTGTGGGTCTGCGTTCTCATGTGCAACACCTCTGTTTCGCCACCTGGCCAGTTCGCCACCTTGGTTGACTGGTGCTGTGCTCATTTCAAGTCACAGCTGGCTTCCTTGGGTAAGTGTATTCTCCATGTCATCTGGGGGCTGGGTGGGCTTCATGGGTCAACGTATTTCATTGTCGTTGTCTCCTGACACCTCAACCTCTCTGATAGGATCTCGTCAATCTCCAGCTTGCCATCTCATTCCCATGGGCCCTCAGGCTTGTCAGGGGGTTCTGTGGGCTTGTCAGGACAGTGTTCATTACTGCCCATTGCATCCTCAGAGTTCTCCAACAATCTCACCAGGCTCTGGAACTCCGTTTCTGGTTGGTCATGGCTGCATGACACACTCCATGTGCTTGTGCTGTCCTCTGTCCTCTCGCCTTGGTCTGTCATGGCCTTGGCATCCTCCACTCCAGTGTCATCTGTTGTCTGTTGACCATCTCACTCCCCCACAAGTGACATGCTGAGCCAGTTGGGTGTTTGTGTCCATGGACACTTTCACTGTGCTCATCACAGTGGTCTCATCCATGGATGTCTCTGCTTGACTGGTTTCTGCTGTTTGAGTTCTCTTGTCAGCCTCCCTGACCTTGACCCTGTCATTATCCACTGCCTCTCAGCCCTCTCTGCTCGATGTGTCTTCACTCAGTGGTGACCATAATGTGTGCATGGTTTTTGACTTGGTGTCTGGTGTGTTTGCTTCCTGCTAACTCTTCCCTGGCCTGTCTTGACTTTTCTGGACTCATTCTGGACCTTTTCATAGCTGTGCATGCTGTTGAATTGCTTAGTAAGGTAGTCCATACTCTTGTGCACTATCTCATAGTGTCAAAAATGTCTTGCAATAGATTTCGGAACTGAGCATTCTATCATTCTTTGCATCAGTGAGTCCATGTAGTTGCAAAATGGGTTTAGTGGGATTTCCATGAGGTATTTTGTCAGACCTTGCTGTTCAGCAAGTTGCTGAATCATTGCATGCCATTGTGACCAATTCCAGCCATCTGCTCTTAGCCTGACATCTTCAATTTCCTTGTTCATGGCCATCTTGGGATTCTGAGTTCTAGATGAGTGGGCTACTAAGCTAGATCAGGGCTCATAACCTGTAGAAATAAACTGTAGTTGCTCAGTGTAGTCACTGAGCAAAAGGCTACAGTACAAAGTATCTAATATGGTAGTCATTACATAAGCTACCTATCTTGAGTATATTTGTTACGGTTGAGGAGGCCCCTAACCAATTTCCTCATTTGCCTTCTCCTACTCACCTCCCAACTCCACTTCCTTTGTCGGTTACCCCACCATCCCACCTTAACCATCCCGGCTCCTCCCCCTTTGCCATCCTCTTCTCTGACCTCAGGGACTACCAGATCCCCACCTCCACCTGGGCCGATCTTTTGGACAAATCTTTCTTCAAGGGATAGCCTCTTCCTTGCCTTCGGGCACCTCCATCACTGCCTCTGGATACTTCCTTTCTCCACCGCCTCTCAGACTTCCCCTTTTACTTGCTGACTCTTACTTATGTTCCTCTGACTCACGCTGACACTGCCTCCTACATAGCCTCTTTTTATGGCTATGTGCCTTCCCGTTTCATCCTGTTCGTTTATCTCACATGCCTCATGATGTGACGTGCCCTCCTTCCTTATTTATCTTTAGGGCTCCAATACCTGCCCTATAGTACCTAGTATATATATTGGAGCGCCACCTATACCTACCTTTCTTCTTAACCTTGATATACACTTCTTCGTAATATCAAAACTTGTTCCTTGAGATCCCCTCCCTTGTGCCTCGTCTCACCACCGCTTCATCCTCCCCTCTACCCACTCTGGGCCAGTCCCAGTACTGCTGACTAACATCAGGCTATTCACACTTAACTCCATATGGAGGTGACCAAGTGTAGGAATGAGACACAGTTCTTTATGAATGTGTATCATTGTTACTGGTCGTAACAAAATATCAAGATTATACCTTACTGGTGCTATCAAGCCTGAACCCCCTGGAGACTACCCAGTGATAGTCTAGGAACCTGAGCAAGATGCAGTCCATACACCTAGACTCTCTACTCTACTGAGATAGAGAAGCCTCTTCTGACAGAGAGCAACACATCTCCCCACCCCAACCCAATCCCCCATCATCCACCTTCTCTCCCATTCCCCATTCTGACTCTCCCCAATCCTCTAGAAGGATTAGTTCTCAACCAAGAACCGGAGCCTTCATTCCTCCACCTTGTCGTACCACCCCATCACCTGCTCTATCCAGAGCCTCCTTCAGTGGCCACTATCAACCCAAGATACAAGTTGACATCCCCATCCAACCTCCCATCTCTAAGGCTGCCAAAGAAGACTCCTCCCACAACGACGGAGAAACATATGAAGACTTTGTTAGAAGGACTGACCTCCTCCTGGACCCACCCAATGATCCTGAACCTGGAGATGAAGACAATGAAGACGACAATGACATGCCTGGAGTTAAAGCTGCCCTACCTGAGGAGTTCTCTGGAGAATCTGCAGATGCAAACAGATGACTCATGGCTATGGAGGGCTACTTCTTCCTCAATGATATGCTCGGAGACCTTGTGAAGAGTTATATCTTCCTCAATTGCATGCAGAAAGGAAGAGGAAAGGCCTTCGCAGAAGCGTGGCTTGCCAAAATTAAGGATGGCAGGATACCCCATGGAGAAACTCACTTTGGCATGCTTAGGAGCGCATTCACCAACACTTTCACTCTTTACAACACTGCTGCCCAAGCACGAGTCGAACTCTCTTCACTGGTACAGGATACAAGAGATCCCCAAGGGTTTGAGAAATATGTATCAAGTTTCTCACTCCTCTCTGTACGATCCAAGATCATCAATCTCAACACCATACTGGAATGGTACCTCTGAGGACTTGACCCACAAATCGCTACCCAGCTCACCATGTCCAGAACCCTCTGAACCACAACCTTGATGGAAGACGTCTACAAGAAATCGTCTGAAATCAAGGGGAACTACAAACAGATCTGAAACATCAGAAGAGGACCAAAACCGGCTTATGGAGGCCATGCTCATGCTTGTGATCCCAATGCTATGGATGTTGATAAGATCACCCTCAGTCCTAGCCAATGTCTCAAGTGCATCTGGGAGCATAGGTGTTTCATTTGCAAGAGGAAAGGCTGTTCTACAAAGAATCATCCAAGCTATGAAAGGAATGATAACCCACCTGGTGGCACAAAGACCAGAGCTGTGGAGACCCAACCCGCTGTTGGGAGACCACCCACTACCACCCAAGACCTGCTGGATGAATTCATCAAAGACCTTTCGTGTGGACAAAGTTGGGACAAAATTTTGAGGACACTGAGGTCCTCCTTCGATGTTTCCCTTGATGAAGAGGGAGTCCCTTTGGAGGGACAGGAAGCCGCTATGTGGGACGATGAACACGTCCATGTCCTTGAAGCCCAAGAGGAACCCACATCTGTATCTCTGGCCGGTAACCACCCCAATGGGAGAGATACAAGGAAGGTACCAGTGGGTGCCAGGAGCTCCCAAGTGCTGGCGCATTTTTAGGAGGAAGGGCTGAACCAACATCAGTACCTTCCATAATGATAACCCCTGTATTTATTTCTGGATCAAGATTGAATTCTATTCGTATTCCCCTCTTGATCTGGAAGCAGGATGGCAAAATCATTGGCTCGTGTGTGCTTTTGAAATCTGGAGCTACAGGCTGCTTCATCAATCAGAAAGCAGTCAGATGTCTGGGATTGCCCATCACCAGACTACATCAGCCTATTAAGGCTTGGAACACAGATGGTACCAAAAACCAGTCGGGTATCATCAAATTCAAGACCACAGTTGTCTTGGATTATGGAAGAATAAAGGAACAGTGGGACCTTTATATCCTGAACTGTGGCAAGGATGACATCATCCTCGGAATCCCTTGGTTCCAGTTGATCAACCCAGATGTTCACTGGACAGAAGGGCGTGTGACAATCATGCCTTCCAGATATCGAGACAATGCAGGTGCCAACCCAGAGGTCTTGAAACAGTGGTACCTAATAAGGTACCTGAGCACGGACAATGAAGAATGGATAGAGTGAGAACTTGCTGAAGGGTTCAGGAAGTGGACACCTGTCCAACATGCTAGGTTCTTTCGTGCCTTTGGAGATATACCAGAGTTTGTATTGAGACAAACTACGCTATCAACAGTGATAGCACAACAACAAGACAAAGCAACCACCACTATCCCCCTGGCCTTCCAGGACTACAAAGATGTCTTTAACAAGAAAGACACGAAATTACCTCCCTCCCGGCAGTATGATCATGCCATAGAGTTAAAGGACTCTTTCATTCCATGGTGTGCAAAGGCCTACCCACTCAATCCAGCTGAGCAACAGGCTTGCAAGGAGTTTGTCAAAGAACATCTAAAGAGCAGCAAGATTACCCCATCAAAATCCCCTCAAGCTTTGCCTTTCTTCTTTATTCAGAAGAAAGACAGGAAGCTTTGGCTCTGTCAGGACTACTGATACTTGAACCAACATACGATCAAGAATGCCTACCCCCTCCCCCTCATATCTGACCTTGTAGACAAGCTCAAAGGGTCTACAATGTTCACCAAGTTCAATATCAGATGGGGATATAACAATGTCCTAATCAAACCTGAAGATCGGTGGAAGGCAGCTTTCCTCACCCCCCTGGGATTATTTGAACCAGCCATCATGTTCTTCAGAATGTGTAACTTCTCCGCGATGTTTCAGGCCTTCATGAATGATATCTTTGGAGATTATATTGTGAAAGGATGGCTCATAATCTACATGGATGACCTCCTCATCCACTTAGTGGATGTGAAGCTACACAAGAAACGCACCTGGAAAGTACTCCAATGTTTTCAGGAGCACAAGATGTTCCTCAAATTGGAAAAGTATACCTTTGCTGCACCCAAGGTGGAGTATTTGGGGATGATCGTCAATAAAGATGAAGCAAAGATGGATCCCACCAAATTAAAGGCAATCAATGAATGGCAAACCCTGGTGGATGTAAAAGATGTCAGATCCTTCCTAGGATTCTGCAACTTTTACTATTGCTTCATCCCCTCCTTCTCCACCATCACCCAACCCCTTGTTGACCTCACCTCAAAATCCCAACCTTGGCACTGGGACACCCCACAAGAGACTGCCTTTAGGGCCCTCCAATGGGCCTTTATCTCGAAACCAGTCCTGGCATTTCCTGACCCCTCCAAACTGTTTACCATCATGACTGACACCTTCTTAATGGCATCCAGTGGTGTCTTAATGCAACCTGACCCAAATGGTGACTTGCGCCCTTGTGGGTATATCTCCTGAATGTTCTCCCTGGCAGAATGAAATTATGATGTCTTTGATCGCGAACTCCTCGCCATCATACATGCCTTGGAGGAGTGGTGCCAGTACCAACTGGGCTCCTCCCACCCTGTGGTGGTACAGACCAACCACAAGAACTTGATGTACTTTAAAGAGCCTTGGAAGCTGTTGTGAAGGCAGGCACGCTGGTTGCTTTTTCTTCAGGATTTCAACCTATCCTATGTTGCCCTCCCAGGGAGCAAGATGATCCTTGCGGACACTCTGTCCAGGAAGGACACTGTAGACATGTCTGGTGACAATTGTGCCATCCAGATGTTGCCCAATGAAGCTTTCGACCACCAACTATGTGCCATTGACATGGCATTGGCCAACAAGATCCACTCCTCCTTTGCCACCGATCCACTCATGCTGGACACCCTCCATTGTATGGAGGAAGAAACCCCTCCTCTTGGCTGCACCACCCCAGCTGACTGGTCCTATATCAAGGGCCGTCTCTACTTCAAGAACTGCCTCTACGTCCCCATCAAGGCATGCCACGACATCGTTTCCACCACCCATTCCTCTTTTGAAGGGGGGCATGGTGGCCACCTCTGGACTGTCGCCCTCCTCTCCCACAACTACTGGTGGCCCAGCCTCTTCTCCTTTGTCCGGCATTATGTCACTGGCTGCACTGTCTGTCAGGCATATAAAGTACAGACCCACCCCACCATTCCCCCTGTCATTCCCCTCGATTTTGCCACCTCCCATCCCTTCCAGCACCTTTCTGTTGTAAAACATGTAACAAGGTCTAAGATCTTGTAAGGGGAGATGTAGAAGGGGCGAGAACACTTGTCCCAAGGGGTCCTATAGGAGGGAAGTTAGATGAGAAGGGTTGGCTATGACTGACCACAGGAGAGTAGAGTATCCAGAATAGTCCTGGATACACAACGATGAGGGAACACGAAGTCTGGAACAGATTGAGTAAAACGATGAGCGGTCTGACCTAGGACGAGGGCCAGATAGATGATGATAAGAGCTTTCCAGTCAAGGATAAGGACTGGATACTAGGACAAGGAAGGGAGTCAATCAAGGACGAGGACCGATGATGACGATGATGAGAGGAACCATAGCAAGAAAATTAGGAGTGAACAGAGATGATCATTCAGATCTAGGTACAAACTTCTTATAGTCCGGGCATTCCCAAGACTTTGGTAACTAGGTTACCGGAGAAGTGTACAATAAGGATCTAGAGGTGGCAGCGGCTAATTGTAATAGGAGTAGGGAAGGTAGGGAGAAGTAGAAGGAACTACTAAAGAAAGAAACAAGAAACAAGACAGCAAATTGAAAATGGTACTAGACCATATATATAGTATCTGGTCTAACTCAGACTGCGGATAGGTGGTATTGATAGGTGATATTGTATCAGATAGAAAAATAAGGGCTTGACTTACCTCAGACTGGACATAGAGGACACGGAACATGATAGAGATCACTTGGAGGACGTCTGAACAAAGGAGAAGGGATGGGATATAACTGTAGAGAGCTAGAGGCTCCTACACCATGGACCTGATCACCAACCTACCTTTGGTGCAGGGCTTTGATTCTATCATGGTCGTGGTCGACCATGGGCTTACAAAGGGGGTAATATTGGCCCCTTGTACGAAAATGGTGGATGCCACTGGCATAGCCCATTTATTTTTTGAACATGTGTTCAAACACTTTGGTCTCCATGACCGACTTCTCCCAGATAGAGGCCCACAATTCATGTTAGCCCTCACCAAAGAACTGGCAATCCTCCTGGGATACAACATCTCTCTCCACCACATACCACTCCCAGACTAATTGTTACGACCTGTAACAATGGTACACGTTCGTGTGTCGTCGACTTGGCCTCTCCAACAAGGAGTTAAGTCGAGACCTTGTTCCTACCCTAGGTCGACTCCGAGAAGGAGTTAAGGGTGAACGGCCTAGCGAGTGCTAGCAGTACCTGGACTGGCCAGGAGTTGGAAGAGTAGAGGATGAGGCAGCGGTGAGGCGAGGCACGAGGGAGGGGATCTCGAGGAACAGAAGTCCACACGAAATAGTGTAGATTAAGGTTAAGAGAAGAGAAGGATATAGGCGGCGCCTTAATATATATACTGAGGACATTTAGGGCCGGTATCGGAGTCCGAAGTATAAATAAGGTAATGATGCGTCGCGTTGTGTAACACGTGAGATAAACGGACCATGGAATAGAGGGGACACGAATAGCCATAAGAGAGGCTATGAGGAGGCAGTGTCTGAAGATGAGTCATAATAAGTAAGAATGAGTCAGAGATAAAAGGAGACTGCCAGAGGCAGTGGAAGAAGGAAATATCTGAAGGCAGAGAAGGGAAGGGAACTGCCGAAGGCAGTGAGGGAGGCGGTGTATCCGGAGATGTCCGTCCGATGGTCTACGCCTCGAGGGAACTGCCGAAGGCAGTGAGGGAGGCGGTGTATCCAGAGATG
>JBBPQP010000962.1:0-14849 GCA_038092555.1 Boletus subgraveolens
GCAAAGAGGGAATACTGAATACCTCATCCACTGGAAAGAATTCCCTAGAGAAGAAAACAAATGGAAAAAAGTGTCTGAACTTGATAATGCTGCCAACACTATCAAGGACTTCCATTGTCTCCACCCAACTGCTCATTGACCAAAGAAAATGATGAAAGTTCATTTTGCTGACACTGACACTCCCTGCTCTTGTCCTACCTGTCTTGGTCTCCCTCTCCCCACTTCATCTTTGATGTTCCTAGATCCCAACTTCCTTTCTTTCCATGAAAACACGGACCATTCACATAACCACAGTTTTGACACTCCTCTCACAGACACTCCTTATTTAGAAGGTGAGCTCGTCAAAAGAGACTTTGACTCTTAAGAGGGGGGTAATGTCAGAACCATTTTCTTCTTCTCTTCACATCCTCCCATCAGTCACAGAAGGTCATGGAACTTCATAGAACATTCCTGATACTTCTTCGATCACTTACCTCTTTTAGTCAGCATATGTTCAACAGTATATATACCAATCTGTATTGTAGATAGTTTTCCCTCAGAATAGGATTGTCTTCACTCTTCTGCATTTCCTAAGGGTATTCCCTAAGGTCTCAGTTGACGGTCCTGATAGAAGGTGTTCTTGTCGACCAGTGGGTATGCTTTCTGAAGCATGAGATTAATGAGATAAAGTACTGACCATTTTATGGGTGTGCTCATGCCCTGTGGCCCTTTCAACTGTGAGGTCAGCTAAGAAACCATCTGATCATGATTTTACCTTTCATTGATGTGGATGGGGTATAGATACTCAATAGTAAATTAGAACACCTAGTCAGTTGATGCAGCAATAATGATGTATCAACAGCATGGTAATTAGCATAAAGTGTGGTACATCAATCCAACTCAGGCAAAGGTGTTAATAATGTATCACTTATATATCACTCTTTCTTGCAATCTGACTGATATATTACTCCCCAGTACTATAGCTACATATATCAGCAAACCCAAAAGTAGCTGTACAGTCTTGTACAACCAGTTACAGTGCTTACACTAGTATAGAAAGGTCCCCCCTGTACAGTTGCTGTACAGTTACTGCACAGTTATGTCACATATGTTCAAAATTGAATGATATGGACAAGTTATATAGTTATGTCACATGTTGTCACATATGTCCAAAACTGAGTAATATTGACAAATTTGTACAGTGTCAGAAATCTGCATGGTACAATACAGAGTGCTACATGTGTACAACACTGTACAAATCTGCCTAGCTGTATCATACCATACAGTGCATTGACTTCATATAGAGCAGTACAGACCACCTACTGTACATTCATATGCTACTATGCAGTATTGTACAGGCTCTAACAGTCAGTAAAAAGTAGTAATAATTTCATTTCACATGAGAAGATACATGATCTGCAGTGTGACAGTAAACTAATCAAGGATAATAAAGGCTTTATCATCACCAGTGTCCATGGGTGTAGCTTTCAAATAGCCAGTCCTATAATTGCTGTTAGTTGGTTGAACACTGAGCCTGAGGATGTACTTATGTATGTACATTCTGAGAGTGGCCCATCCCTCCAACATGACATCCAGCTTCATGCCATGGTACTCATCCGTTGTGATGTGTGCCAAGGTACAATGTAGTCTATTGTACCCATCTTTGAGTTTGTTGGCATCAATTTTGACATCACAGGGAACATGACCATGTTTCTCAAAAATACCTAGCATAATGTATACATACCTAACAGAGACTAAGGACAAAGGTGGAGAGGGTTGGGAGAATAATCCACAAATGAAGCAATGAGCACGAGAATTTTGTATGGGACATAATCATGCAATTCAGAGAATTGGTGTAAGAACTTGAAGACATTTGAGTAAAATACACTGAGGCAGACATGCTTGAGGGCCTTGTGTGCAAAGTTGCTCATTTTTCCCTAGTTGGTCAGCAAGTCAGTAGCAGAATATGACATGGAAGATCACTTACAAGTTCATCTATGTATCTCACCATACAAAAAAAGCCAATCTTTGAGCAGAGCTTTTGCATGGTCACAAACAAACTTGCAACCTTCAGCTTTTGTCTTCACATTTGAGGGGAGGTATAGCTCATAATGAATGGGCAAAACCTGGACAACAAACTTCTTGATCTCACAGTGATATGTGGGGATGTCATTGTAAAGCTGAAATATATTAGTGCCATCCTCATATTTGAATAGCTAACTTACCAGTCTTGACATGTCCTCCTTGTGCACTGGGTATATATCTATCAAGCATCTTGATGTATGAGCATGCAAAATGGTCAACAATGTTGTACTCACCAGCCTCAACTTCCATTTCATTCTCCTGATAATATGCTATAGTCTTCAAGAGTGCTTCTTGACATGGACTGGTGATAGCATCTGGGAGGGCAGGAAACACATTGTCAATTGCAATATGCTGGTGCATTCATGCTTTCATGCAATCAAGAAGCTTCATCCACAACAGGGAGTAGTAATTGGAGTTAGTCGACTTGGCTGGTTTTGTTTCCTTGGCATTGATGGACCACCTTCCCTTTGGACCCTTGGCCTGATCCTGTACTGGTTCATCAGTGATATCATTCATTTCAGCATCTGGAGACTGAGCATTGGAAGACCCAGTGGAATGATTGTTTGAAGGGTTCGTCTAGCCCTCTTATGTTTGCTCATGCTGTTTGAGCAGACACAGAGAAGCTGAGTGGGTGAGGGTGGTTGACAATGCCTGTTTGTAGAATGATGATGCTCAAGAAGGTCATAGTCAACCCCTACCTGAGATTTTGTCAGTCTAGTTAGAAGCCAACTATGTGCAAATATACCATCTTATCACCTGGGCAGTGAGATATCTCAGGTTTGTCAACCAGAGCTGTGGCAATGAAGTTTGAGCAGGACAGAGGTGGTGATGGGAGTGCCTGTTCTTGTATGTGCACTTGGGGATGAGATTGAAATGGTACATGAGGCTCACAAGATTTGGCTGTGGGACATGCTTGTGCAGGAAAATGCAGTTAACTGGTGGGATGCAACTGAGCATAAGAATGAGGTTGACCAGGGCAAGATCACAGAATAACTTACTGGTCTGGACAATCACTTGTCACAGTAGTTAAGTGGTCATTTTTCCAGCATTTGATTGATGTTGAGATTGACCAGGCAAGGATTGCCTGGGCTGTCTGGAAACATGATGGCTGTCTGCCTGCTGGCACTGGCTGGATAAGGAGCAACCTGGAGGCATGGCAGGTGGTGGAGAATGATCATGCTGGCTGGGTAAGAAGTGACTTGAAGGCATGGCAGTTTGTGAAGAATGATCATGCTGAGTCATTTGAGGAGCCACCAGTGGGTTGTGATGAGCATCAAAAGATGCAAGCTCAAAACCTCCACTGAACATGAGAATACAAATTATGCAATAAACCAGACTCACCTTGATCAGTGGAGGCATCATTGTACAGGTTGTCAAAGGTACATTCATGATTATATCTGTCACCACCTGCTTGCATGTCAGAAACCTTATTCTTGTCTTCATCCTCATCCTCATCTTTATCTTTATCTTTGTCCTTGTCTTTATCCTTGTCCTTGTCTTTTTCCTTGTCCTTGTCCTCATCCTTGTTCTCATCTTTGTTTTTGCCTCCTTCCTTGGCTTATCTTTATCTTTATCTTTATCTTTATCCCCTTCCATCTCTTCTATACTTGATAATCCTCTACATACCATATCCAGATACTCGCTTTCCCCTTTGTCTTTGAGCAAAGGTAGAGAGGAGGAGTGGCTGTCATCAGATGCAGCCATTTGAGTGCAGTGAATTTCTCTGGATGCTGATTGGTGAGAGTATGGGTGCTGATTACTGGCAGTGTGCCCACATGACAGTGATGATTCATGGGAAATAGTTGGGGCATTGGATCTTAAGGCTAAAGAGTGGGGAGGTGGTGCAATATGGGAAGAGGGAGGGTCCAGGCCTGAAGCTGAATGCACAGCCTTTGTATGAATAATGGAGGTCTTCTCTTTGGTGTTCATTGCCAAGCAAGTCACCTGTTTTGCAATGTGACCTTCTTCAAAGTCTTGGATCAACTGAGAGCCAACAAAAATTGGAGCAGGTGGCTGAAGCTGATAGCTGAAATGACCACTGGGTGCAGCAGGCCCTGTAACTGGCATTGCTGTCTATACCACAGGGAAGGACTGGACAGCTGGAGTTGCCAAGGTCTTTGTAAATGTGGATTAGTTTTTTTTGTCAATAACAAGACTAGATAAAATACATATCCTGTCCTCTGGACCATTGCTGGAATGATGATGGGCCCTCCTCCAAGAAGGACAAGGAGCCAGAGCCATAAGGTTGACAGGCTCATCATCTGGCAGGTCAATATACTGCCTGGATGGCTGGTGCAGTGTCTCAATGGCAACACTGACCCTTTCTAGCTGAGCAGTATGACCATCTTGACCAGCATTTGCCTGTCTTGAGTGTTGCAGTAGGGCAGGATCAGATGACTGCAGAGGGTCTTGCACATTGGGTGGTTGATTGCAACATTGTCTAGCCATACATGTAATGTCAACCTGGAATCCATACTTTCTGAGATTCAGGTGTTGTGTTCTATCTCAGACTGGGTAGTTGACCAGTATCCTGGTGCTGGGAAAGCTAAGGGCCCAGGACAGACTTTCCTTGCTCACTTTGAACTGGATGGATTTTCTGTCTATCACAGGCTCAATTTGTACTATCCATTTTCCACTCTTGAGGACTGGCAGATAGCAAATTTTCTCCTCACTTCATGACTAAGCATAAGGGCAATTGACAACTTTCTATCCCTCAAACTGGTATGTTCATGTGTTCACTTGATTCATTGTAGAGATTTACCTAACATTGTCTTCCTGTCTCTAGACAAAGATGCTACCACTTTTGTTTCAGTCTGGAGGAACTATACTCCCATGCAGAGATGCTCTCTTCAGGACCTGCCTGGAAATTCAAAATTGTTCCCACCACTCATTCAACAAAGCAACCAGTGCATCTTTACTACCACAACTCTCTCGACTGCATGGAGGTGCTATTTAATCACCCACTTTTTGTTAACAAGATGGATCTTTGCCCATACTGACTATTCACCACCACTGAACAAATCATGTGACTGTATACAGAGTGGATGAGCAGCAACAGGGCATGGGAGATGTAGGTGTGAGCTCCAATATTTCTGTATATCTGGGCCATTAACACACCAGTCCCCTTACCAGTCAGAGATAACACCCAGTGGCACACTTTGTGGTGTCATCCTCTCCTCGACAAAACAAACATCACCAATATGTGTGGAGGTAGAGTTGTACATCCATTACTCATCAGTCTCACCAATATCAGAATGAAGATTCACAATAAAGCATCATCTCATGCCTTTCTCCTCCTCATATTCATGTCAATTCCTTGGTTCCTATACTCTTCCACCCAAATCTGTTCAGTCCTCAATGCCCAGCTGTTTCACCAATGTTTAGATATCATCCTTGAACACCTGAAGATTGCAATGCACATTGGGAGGATGATGTCAGACCTTGCAGGCAACTTGCATTATTGTTTCACCCCACTCGTTTCTTATATTGCTGACACACCTGAAGCAGCCATGGTGGCTTGTGTATGAGGACAAACCTCTCCTGTCACTCTGGTGAAGTATAATCAATTTGGAGATCCAAATCCACATCAAACTCAAACAGGTGCCCTCACTTTGGCACAGCTCAAGTCCCTCAAGACAAGAGCTGAGGATATTAAGAACTACTTCAGAGAGTGCAAAAAATACTGTCTCAGTGGAGTCTCTCATCCATTTTTCCAGAACTGGCCACTTTCTTGTCCTGCGTGATTCCTGACCCCTGAGGGTCTGCACCACTGGCATCATTTTTTCTGGAACCATGAGTTAGGGTGGTGCATACAAGCCCTCAGTGCTCACAAGCTAGACTTCTGGTTCTCTGTCCTTTCTCCAGTCACTGGCTTTCCCAACTTTAACATTGTCAGTGCTATCTGGGCATTGATGGACTTTCCTTATCTTGCACAGGCTACAGTCATCTCCTCCATCACTTGTGACAGGATTGCTGCCACATTGGCAGAGTTTTGCCAATGCAAGCAAGCAATCCTTGACCATGGCCTCCGTTGTGGTGCAACAACCAATGTGCCACTTGGCCACTTTAACATTCCAAAGTTAGAATTGATGCACCATATGGTTCTGAGTATCAGGAACATTGGAAGCATCCTCCGATACTACTGAACATGCCCACATTGAAGTCATCAAAGACCCCACTTCCATGACCAACAATATAAACTACAGTGCCCAGATATGTCATTCCCTCAATTGCAACAAGAAGTGTTGCCTTTTCAACACTGCAATTGCTCTCAGCCAGGAGTCTACATGTGTGGAAGGTGGTGGTAACCTGGACCTGGAGGAAGGGTTGGATGATGAGAAGAACAATGACAATAATAATGATGAAAGTCTAGAACTGGTGCAGGAGCTGTGGTCACCATATCACAAAGCAACCAATCTTTTTGCTGCAGCTCAGCAGCTCCTCACAGCCCCTCCTGGTACCAATTCTAATCCTCTTCAAATTTCTGTCACTGGCTCTACAGCTCTTCATCTCAACCATAACTCCTCAATCCACCATATCTCCATTGACAATGTTGCATGGAAGTTCAATCTCCCAGACCCACAAGCAGCCTTAGGAGACTATATCAACCATGAAGGCACTTTCACTTGAAATTTCCATGTCTTTGGTGGCCAGAGGAGATTGCCCCACAACACTTCACTTCCTTTCAATGAACTCCAGGTCTGGAACAAGGTCCATCTGCAGCAAAAGTTGTACCATGACCTGTCTTTTCTGGGCTCAACTTTCACAGTCCATGCTTACCCACCTGAGGAAGAATGGAAATACAATCACTATAACACTGCACTCCTGAGTGTTGACAAGGCATATGTTACAGTTTTGGTGCACCCCCTGTCTTTTTCCACTCCACACAACCTTGTGCCCATTGTTACAAAATGTCATTAGGCTTACTTCTTTTCTTTCTTCTCTGACTACCTATGCTTCTCGTTTATCATCTACAGGCAATCTCATTCGAACACTGCTATTGCCTACTTATTTTTCTTTTCTTTTCTTTGCTGACCTAATCCTTACTTTCCATCACCTTCTATGACATTCCATCATTAGTCAGCATTTCTTTACCAATCATTCTCTTTCCTTCTATGAAGTTCTATTTCCCTCTATTTGTCTTTTCATTTTTCGACTTGTATTTAAACCTTCATAGGTCAACCTTTATCCTTAAGTTAGACCTACTCGGTATAACCACATCATTGTCCTTGACCCTTGCTCTCTAAGTCGTCATTGAACTTCTGAGTCAACGCTCCTTGTTTATCCTAGTTATCATAGAAGTTCTACAATCTCTCCATCCTGGTGGAAGTCCCCTAGGATCGTCCTCTTCAGTCGTTGTAGAAGTCCTACAACTCTTTGACCCTTGAACGACCGAGTCTACCACTATCCTTACCCAGGCTAGTCGTAACACCCATCACATGACTACTCCTGTCACTGGATCACCCAATCCCCAGTGCATCCTAGTACTCGTTTATGCTTGACATGATGCATCTTGCAACAGCCTGGCACTGCCTCCCCTGCACTGCTCTTTTAGTGCCTCTTTGCACAGCTGCCCTCCTGTGCTTTTCCCTATTCTAGATCTTCCCCAGATCCTCCATGAATATCCCCTCTTGAATCTTCCTGCTGTACTACTCCTTCAGTGCCTCTTCACACAGCCACCCTCTTGTGCTTCTTCCTGAAAGAGTTCATCCATGTGATCACTCACATGCCATCACACATGTCACACCACGATGATTCCCACAATTCCCACAATATGTCCTTATGTTCGTGACCTTCCCACAGCAGTGCCCACCTGTCATTCCTGTCTTTATCCTGGCTACACTGGTGCCAGGTTTCCTTTCACAGATATGGACTCTTACTATATCAGGGTTAGACTGTGCATGGACCATCTTACTAGATTGGGATATACATACCTGCCCTAAAGCCCTTATGGCTGGGTATATAAGTTAGAGCTCTGCTCTAACACCTGGCTCTCTCTAACCTTGATCTGACACCTAAAGTGTACTACTTTATGGTATACTCTTGTGGTATTCATCATCTATTCCCTGCAATCCCCTCTTGCTTGACTTCTACCCTCACCCTCACCTCCTCCTCCTTCATTGAAGGACTCTTGCCACCATTGTCAAGAACCCTCTGACCACACCCTTATGGTCATCTAGGTCACCCTCACCAATGACTCCTCTGTTGTTAATCCTTGTCCAGGAAGACCCCTTCCTGTTGCTCATCTCCAACATCTCACTGATGTTGGCTCATCTATAGGTTCTCTACCCCTGTACAGAGAACCAGACCTCTTCACCATCAATCTTGCTACCCTAGACTCTTGCCTAGGTCAAGGTCAACCGACCTTGTCTGTTTTGAGGTCCTCATTGTCATCATCCTAGGAATCCTCTTCCTAGTGTCTCTCTTCGCTTGTTGCCAGGCATCCTGTCAAGCCTGAGGAGTCTTATGTATTAAGACACAACAAGGGTTACACAAGGCAGACTACACTTTGTGTCCACTTGTATAATCACTCCTGGTCATAATTGTAACAGCATATACATTGCCTTTGAGTGATTTAGCAAATATGCAGTGATCTTACACATAAGAGACTGATGCAATAATAAAATGCAAACCATGCAGGTCACACTGTCATCCTTGTCCACATGATCATGTGCCCCACTTTCCCTAGGAATCAGAGAACTCCTTGGGCAGACCACTTCCTTGTTTATGCAGAATGTCTCAATATTGTTGGCCAAGCCAACAGATCCACTATTGAACCATTCTTGGGACTGCATGTCCTGAAGCGAGTGATGCATGCATCCAGCACCCCACTTGGTGAGATATTTCCATTGGATCAACTATGATCCTACTGTAATGTTGCTCCTCACTTTGATGGTTGTGCTGTGGACAATCAATTAAGCTGTTACAATAGTATCCACTCCTCCACAATGCTCTTAAATAAATACTTTGATAAAGATTTCTACTATGCTATTACAGGCTCATAGTTTCTGCTTACATGGACCTATGTGTAGTACTAGCTCTGGAATCATGATGTACTTGTGATTTGAGCCAAGGAGAATGCATACCAGTGTTTTTGGATGAGGGTGACTGGTGACATGCACATGTGACAAGTCAATGGTGGAATATCAAGCTTGGAGTCTCTTGTTCAAGATATGAGCAATTCCCACACCCTCCATTATCAATCCAGCCATCTCTTACTCATTTATCCAGACATTGACAGTTGTTCAACTCCAGCCTATCAACCTGCAACACTCTATTGCTCACCCATTTCATGCATTCTCACCACACCAAGACAATGACACCCAGAGGATTTTCAAGTTGTCTCTGTCCACCCAAGAGCCTGGGTTCCATGTTCAGCTCTCCTCCATTGTATGTATAGCATTCTCCTACATTAGGACAGTCCTTGCATCCCAAGGACATTCTCAGATCTGCTCCTGCCTCTAAACATGTACCACAACTTTATACCCATATGTAAGATGTTGATTTGCCATGCCTATTTGCCCTTGCTTCAAGTTTCAAGTTCTGTGGGCCTGAATGTATATGCCATATTCATCACCCAGCTTGTGAGTCCAAATCCTCCTAATATCCAAAAGTCAAACTTTGCCCTTAGGCTTTGTCAGTGAGTCATGTCACACTGTTTCCTTACTGCTCTTTTATTTAATTCTCTCTTGTGATAAAACCAAGGTCTTCCTGACCTGGGGCATCCAATGGTTTCCCCAGTGTTGGATTTGGATCCCATGCCATCAATATATATTACCCCACTCCCCACAACACATAGTTGCCTTCACCAGTTTTTTCATCAGCCTAACTCACCCCACCCTTGTTTTCTCCCTGGTCCCCTTGTATCCAGTCCAGCCTATCATACTTTTGCATTCTCATCAGTGTGAAGCTGCACCAATGAGGAGCTTTGTCTACAAGATTCTCCATCACTTCCAAACATTGGAAATGGTGCTTCAAACAGGACTATGTATGTATCTAAAGGGGGGTGAGGGTCTTCGTCTTCATCTACATCTGCTATGTCCCATTCCACTACAGTGAGATCTTCATGTGAGTACTCTTGAGGCTGTATGTACCCAGATTTGGCATCTACCTCAGCATCTGCCCTGTTGACACTGTCATCCCACTGTGGGACATAGAGGATGACTCTTTTGGATAAAGTTACCCTACAGGAGGACCTAGGCTGGATTTGATGAAATGTGAGGCTTTTGGCATTGGAAAAGAATTTGTAGCACCTAGGGCAGTTAGGCATCAAATTGAGGATACATACAGCTGTGGACTTGCCAAATTTATCTCAGAATCTCAGGCTTGTGTTACAGCAGTTTGCAAAAGTCATGGCATAGGTGATGCTGCATGTTTGGATGATTGATGGATTACATATTGATTACTAGTCACTAGTTGTTCACTGTTTGTAATGCACACACTTTGGTATCCAATGATTTCCTTTCATAACTCCACCAATAATGCACATGTGGGTAGATACATGCTGGTGTGTTATAGTACATACATAGTGGAATATTGAGCAACTTGTGGAAGATGAGGTGATATCCCACTCAGTGGTCGATACACAGTGGATTAACACTTACAATAGTGAAATAGACAGGTGTCACAGTCAAACTTCCCTGCTTCATGGGTATCTGTCTGTCAGTATCCTTTTTACAATATATTGACAGCAGTACCAGGGGAGGACAGGGAGATTTATAGCATAATAGGCACAAGAAGGTGAGAATTGCAGGAAGTGGGTGGGAGCAAATGGGCAGATTGACAGCCAATATTTCATTGACATAACATGAGTATGTGGTGATATTTTACATGGCAATTGATATGTATGAGTCTCTTGTAGGAAGTAGTGGGTGAAATACCACCACTTATGATAGCAGTCACCATGATGGGGGTTGGAATAGGATGTACCAATATCAACAGTCAAACTTCCCCACTTCATGGGTACTTGTCTGTCACAGTCTGCCTGTGGAGATGTGTTGATGATGGTACAAGGGGAGGACAGGGAAATTCATAGCATAGTAGGCAGGGATATTGAGGGTGGTGGCTGAAAATTGCAACAGTGATATCCAGAAAGGAGAGAAGGGAAGTTAAGATCAGTAGTGGGTTCAAGTTGACAATAGCAGGAGTATAGTGAGTGGAAAGTAAACAAGCAGCAGACTTAAAAGAACAGTGGCAGTCTGGGGGGGTGAATGGTAAAGACCAGTCTGTTGTAATCCTTCAATGTGTGCGAGTGGTGTCAGGGGAGGAGGGAAGATAAGGCAGGGTGTTGAATGTAATGTACATCATGATATGCAATGTACACATAATCAGACCTTCCATTGTGAACAAACAACTGGATCATGAACATACATAGATTTTCCACTCATAACTCCACTCACTGACAATGACCCATTTATGGTCCTATAGCAGTTCAGACTGTTTTGATAGTGACAACAAGAATAAAGGCTATACAGCTCCCCTGGTCATTGTCATCCAACAGCAGTGCTCAACTTCCACCATTCCTGATACTCCAGGCGCTGACTCTTTAAATTTGTTGATTGCGGGCCAATTGATTCCTAGCTCCCTCATCCATGAGGATGGTACTCCATTGTGCTCTAATGTGCAGATAGGAACACTGTTGGTGGTTGGGGCACTCAAAGTGCAGAGATTATTGTCTCAAATCACAACACCATTTCTGACCTGCACCTGTCAACATCAACCTTCAAAATTGAGTGTGTTGTTCACCTTTTCATCACCACTGATGTTTTTACACCAGTGAGATTCTATGGCAGTAAGTAATGATTACTCAATGCTATCTATTTTCTGACTTTAACAATCTCAGGTCAAAGACATGAACACCAGTGACAGTGAAGAGGATTCTAAGAGAGAAGAAGCTCGTCTGCTTCTCAATGTTGCAAGGGCTCAGCACCAAGTTCATCAGCTGGAGCAGAATGTTATTCATGCCCAGATCACTAAGAACACTGTGCTTGGTGAACTTCACCAGTTTCATGCAAGCTGGGCACAGAGGAAATTGGACACTACTGAATATAACCTAGGATGCCTTTGCAATGCAATCTGCAAGAATGGGATTTCCATGGCTGATCTCCTGTCCACTTGCAAACAGCACTGTACTATGTTCAATGATGCCAGTATCCATTACAACTAGCCTGGGTAGTGTTATGGTTGAGGAGACTCCATACACATTTTCTCCTTCTCCTCCTCCTTGCCATCTCCTGACTCCTATCTCTTTATCAGATACCCCCCATCCCATCTTGACCATCCCAGCTCCTCCCTCTTCACTGAGATCTTCCATGATCTCCAAGATTACCAAATCCCCACCTCCACCTGGGCCAACTTACTAGACAAGTCACTATTTGAGGGATAAGGCTATGCCTTATTGCCTCTGGGTACTCCCGTCCTCACTGCCTCCAGGACTCTCCTTTCTTTTCCTTTCATGACTCTTACTTACTCTCTCTGACTCACATGACACTGCTCTCCTACATAGCCTTCTCTCACAGGTTATGTATTTCCTTTTCTAACCATCTGTTTACCTCATATGCTATGTGACACAACATGTCCCTTTCCTTATTTATCTTTAGGGCTCTGACACCTGCCCTAAAGTACCTACTATATATATTGGAGCGCCACCTGTACCTCTCTCTCTCTTTAACCTTGATATACACTTATTTGTGTTGTCAACTTGTTCCTTGAGATCCCCTCCCTTGTGCCTTGCCTACTCTCTGCCTCATCCTCCCCTCTACCAACTCTGGGCCAGTCCCAGTACTGTTGACTTCGGTCAAGCCATTCACTCTTAACTTCTTTGGAGTTGCCCTAGAGTAGAAATGAGGTGATACGTTCACAAACATGTACCATTGTTACACCAGTCATAACAGGTAGGGGTAGAAGTAGACTCAATCTATCAAGGTTATGATCTCATAGGACTTCTACAACATCAAAGGTAAGATGAGGAGTGTTGACTCAGAAGTTCAATAACAACTTAGAAAGCGAAGGAAGGCAATATATGAGTTAACACTCAGTAGGTCTAACTTAGGGACAAAAATAGAGCTACAAGGGTTTAAATACTAACAAGGAATGAAAAGACAAACAAAGGAAAATAGAACTTCATAGAAGATTAAAGACTGATTGGTAAGGAAGAGCTGACTGATGATGGAATATCATGGAAGGCGATGGAAAGTGGAGATTAAGTCAGTGAAAGAAAGCTGAGAGAAATAACTAGGTAATGGCAGTGTTCAAACAGAATTACCTGTAGATGACAATGGAATCGCATAATGGTAGTTCAAGGTAGAAGAAAAGAGTAGAAATGATGACAATTGTAACAGTATCATTGTCAGTATATGTATACTGGCCACATTCACTTCCATTGAAATATTGCTGATGTGATTCACTGTAGATGAAATGTCTTCTAATGTCCAACTCTTGTTACCATGTTGTTGTCTTGTTTGTAGACACTGCAAATGCTCATGTAGTGTCATTATTCTCAATTTCATTGCCCATTGTTCTAATCCATTGACTGCTGTCCAATCCTGAAGTGGCTATACAATTGCCTTCCTCAGTACTGACTTGTTTGACCTTTGGGATGCTCCTCAAGCACTCCAAGTTCTCCCTTTTCAACCCTTGTATCAGCCAAGTCTACACCACACACAGCAGTGATGCACATGGCAGTTATTGGGGCCTCAAATGCCCCCTTTCTCTCCATTGTTGTGGCGCCTACATCACTGTAAAGAATGTTGATACCCCAGAGTACCAGACAGAATGGAACTCTGCAGAACCACAGGCATTGTGGATCAAGAACTGGAATGAGCTCAAAATAACTCCTCAGCAAAAGAGATTGTCTGGAGAGGATTCAGCAGAGGAACACATTGTCAATTCCAACTATATCCCAAAAACACAGAGCCCAGAACATTAGCAGAAACCATGCATTCCCAACCTCAAAGTTATGTCATGCAAGGAGTTTGCAGAGTATCTCAAAAAAATACATGCATGCCAGGATGCTTTCCTCAAGCACCAGACAGCTCACAAGCAGGTTGACAATGTGACCTTCTACCACCTCAGCAACATGCACAAGTCATTTACCTTGTGGCATGACCTCATCACTACTTGTTACGACTACCACCCGGTAGGCGTACAAGTAGACACAAAGTGTAGAGCTGCCTTGAGCCTAACTCTTGTGGGTCCTAACAGCGTAGGATTCCTTCAGGCTTAATGGGAGCCTGGCGACAGACGACGAGGGATACTAGGAGGAGTATCCCGAGACAGACAACGATGGAGAGTCCGAGATAGACAAGGTCGGCAGACCTTGACCTAGGCAAGGATGTAGGATAGTGAGGTCGTTGTCGAGGGAGGCTAGTTCCCCTGACAGGGGTGGAGAACCTAGAGACAAGCCAGCGGCGACAGACCGTTGGGTGGAAGAGCGACGAGGTCGCTCGACCTTGAGGACCTTAGAGGGAAGCTCTAAGATGTTGACGGTGGAGTCCTTCAACGAAGGAGGAAGGAGGGGAGGGCGAGGTAGAGATCAAGCAAGGGAATGTTGCAGGGAACGGATGATGAATACCACAAGAGTAACCATAAGGTGTACATGTTGGGTGTCAGATCAAGGTTAGAGAGAGAGAGGTGTTTGAGAGGAGCTTGAACTTATATACCCCAGCCGTAAGGGCTTTAGGGCAGGTATATCCCAATCTGGTAATGGTGGTCCGTGCGCAGTCTAACCTAATATGGTAATAGTCCATATCCACAAAAGGAAACTCAGAGCAGTGTGGCGAGGTTAT
>JBBPQP010000963.1:0-14818 GCA_038092555.1 Boletus subgraveolens
CGCCCGAGGCTTGTATGCATTTGCAAATAGAATTGAAGCATGCACCTTTTGACCGGGTATGATACGACGGGGATGCAAACGGTGCCACCTAACAGATATCATCAGCCACGCGGAACAACAGTATGCCAAGACCCTCACCGTCGAGCATCACTACCAGTGCCGCTGAATGAGACCTGATGCTTGACAGGGAGGTACTCGACGACTTTCCAGATGCGGGTCATCGATTTGGTAGTACCATAGTCGAGGTCGTCTGGTACCCAAACTAAATCTGTTGGTTTCAAGATAAGGCCACTCGCAGCCGCTTCTCGACGCATCCACAGCAGCGAGGCATTGCCGGCCTGATGTGGCTTTCCCGGCCTGTTCATGCCACCTCTGCACAATATACAACGTCAGCCACCCAGACTTCGGTTGTGAAAGGATACGCACACGTCTGAATGACTACCAGCGAACCAAACCTCTTTGATCTCGGAGGTCGTTGTCTTCTTGCTGTTCTCGGTGACCGGGGAGTGGGGTTGACCAGTGTCGGTAACATCCGTCCTCTGTACGACATACTTGGAAACGCTGTCGTCGCCTTCGCTTATCTGAGAGTTCATCTCGTGGAAGTACTCGGGCATGAACTTGACCCGGAGCTCATCGAGAGCAAGAGCGTGCCGAAAATTACAAGCATGTGCTGCGGCGGCAGATGTCGAAATGAAGATGTCCCCCCTCACGAGTCCAACGGAAGAAACTGTGTCCCTGACAGAGTCAGCTCCTTGTCGCATGATGGAAAACTGGAAGAGCGCTACCATACTCCGACAAAATGGACACTCAGGTCCTTCCAAGAAAATGTGTTCTTAAACTCTCTTGCGATTTGTCGTGTTTTCGGCTTTCCTGATCGAATTGCTTGATAGTGATCGTAAGCCCTACACAGCGCTTGTTTATAAAGATCGTGCAAACTACACAACAGTTGCTCACGTTCCAATCTGTTTCTCCGTTGGCGTCCGTATCAGGCCGACCTGGCACAGGTAGTCAGGTCTACAGGATCATCAAAGCAGCCGATTCATCCCATACCTCATGTATCATCCCTGCGAGAACCCGCACTTGATATGCACCTCGAGAGAAACCTGTACCGCGATCATTAGCTGCGAGAGCTATGATGAGGAATCAAACTAACCAAAGAGGTATATCTGATCCCCTTCTTGATACGTTCGCGCTAGCCAGCCATATGCATCCTGGACAATTTCCTCCACATTCCTGCCATCCAGTGTTTCAACGCGCGTGGAAAGACAGATAATTATAGCGCGTACGGACCATGCAACCGCCATGTCGAATTTGTCAGAAACTGCTCTCTCCATACGATCAAAGATATGGAAGGTTTTTGGGCGCGTGCCAATTCCACTAGAGTAATATGCAAACTGTCTGCGTTGCGGATAACCCGTCTCCAGATCGATTTTCGCAAATAATTTCACGACGTTGGTATTCTGAGAACAGTGGTGAGTCAAGGAAACAGAACGCAATACTCGTGGACAATCACATTTTGACCAAAACGGTTCGAGGTCCCGTCGATGCAGACCACGAGATTCCTGGTGTTCGGGAGCTGTCTGGGGTTGCATTTAGTGCACCTAGACGTAGAAAGCCCTATAGTCGGGCTATCCATGGGGGTTATGTTATGGTCGTAGCTGGAAGCGCTGGGGATTACAGTCGCCATGAAAAAGGACGAGGTGGGGATGCGTAGCCGCCGTCTTTTATACTCGGCATGATCATGGTAAGCGCTTGGTTCCACAGGTGTTGCATAAGTTCTAGACCGGCTCCGTTGCTCTCCTGAGCTATGTATATATGGTTTGTGTTATGAAGCTGTAGTCACAATGTTGGGTCACTGCACGGCCGCGGTGGATGAAATCTCGAAGGACGAGGCCACTTCCAGAGACACGACTCTCGCTGATGGGCCTACCGGGGCAGCATCCGCACCGTGACTGCAGCCATAACTCCACTGGCACGTCCAGCGCCGGCTGACTTGTAGACTCTTCTGCCAGGGAAGCACATCATATGATGATCGGTGTCACGCAATATACACTAATATACACTAATATACACTGTTTGAGACCGATCAACCATCTCGACCTGCAAGACCCCGTCCACCGCAGAACATAACCTGTATTGTACCGCTTGATTTACCGCAAGAAGTAACTTTTATCGGGGAAATCCCCATGCTGTGCGCTGTCGGCTCAGGCCCCGCACAGCTTGTAAAAGTTTCTCGAGATAGGCACCTGACAGCTCTGTCTCGTAATGAGGTACGAGTGAAGCGATAGAGCAACGTCTTTGGCTGAGCGACCGAAAGTGGCGCGGCAGCGCCTCTTCCTCTCGTGCCACTCGCACTCGCTGGCATCCAGTTGCACAGCTCGTGCTCGAGTTTTCACCCACCCACCACACCCTAGTCGTCCTTCCTGTCGGTCGGCCGCCTTCCCCTCGCTCCACCGGGTTCCACGAACCCTGGCTTGGTGTGCGAGGTCTTTTCCCACCCACCCTCACAGCTCACCATTTTCGGCCCAGGACACTTCGTGGAGCCGGACAGCGCTTCGCGCTGCCACCCGCTCACGTCCTCTCACTCATCAACCTCCGAGAACGCGCCACGCACACGAGCGACGTCCAAAGAGCACACTTCTGCCCGAAGCTTCCAATTTCGGAAAACAATGAGAGGACACCGAACACCACTCCGCCCGATGGCCTGATTTGGGAAGATTGCGATTCAAATTCTCGTTGATCCGACATCCACGAACTTGGAGCCCTCGATTAGAACAGAATTCACAGCCGACTCCTCCACAACGATAGCGCAATAATTTGGTTCCATAACCTGATTTGTCATACATACATCGACGAGTTGGTGCAAAGACATGTTTCTAAGACTTTTCGATCACAACTGTTGGAGCTTCTTGAAGAAGAGGGGATCAGCGTCGTCCGCAACCGAAGACAGCGTCACTTGATCCCACTGCTCTACCTCCTTCCTGATCTCATCGAGTTTGTTGAGGACGAGGTACTGCGAGTCAGCACCTAAAGGCAATCTGAGAGGAGGGTTGGCTTCCCGGGAGATGGTTATGAGTGCCCGGCTGACTGTCAACGATGTGAACATCAGTCGACAGATAGGGGCATGCGAAGAGAGTGGACATACGCTTGACGGCGTCTCCCATGAGCGGGGTAGATTTGTAAATGTCACGCATTTTGTTGGAAGGGCTTTCAGGAGTGTCGTAGGCAGGAGGCAAGGGGCGATCGACCATGTTGCCCTTGGCCCACTCCGTCCTCACGCCTCCAGGCTGGGCGGTAATAACTCTAATGTTCCATTCGGGGAGGAGCTCTTTTTGGAGGCCCTCGCTGAACCCCTCGAGCGCTGTAAAGCACATTCAGAACGGATAACTCTGTTTCGTCACGAGACCAAGAAGACATACCAAACTTGCTTGCAGAGTAGAAAGCAAGGGTAGGGTTGGCGACGAACCCACCAACGGAGGAGATGTTGATGATGCGGCCGGCAGGCGTCTTGTGTTCGCGAAAGTACCTTACGGCCTGGGAATATAATCAGTTAAATCAATTCGTTGACTGGACCAATAGGCACCCACCTCGCGACTGATGCGAACGGCGCCCCAGAAGTTAACTTCAAACTGGTAGCGCGCGTCTTCGTCGTTGGTGCCCTCGACGACACTGTTCAAACCATATCCAGCGTTGTTGACGACAACGTCAACACGGCCAAAGTGCTTGTGGACCGTTTCGAAGAGCGCCTCAGCGCTGTGAGCAGGATTTCCGACGTCATATTCGACGACGAAGAGTTTGTCAGAAGGGTAGGCTGCAGTGAGCTCAGAGATACTGGATGCTTTGCGTGTGATAGCGGCAACACGTTCGCCAGCTGCAATTACTTCCTTGACTGAGGCTTTGCCGATGCCTGCAGAAGTACCTGTGACTATTCGCACATATAGATCAGAGGCCGGAAGAGCATCAAACAAAGTCCAACTCACTGAGCCAAACACGGGAATCCGACATTGTGGAAGAAACTGTGAGGGAAGATATGTTATGAGAGTCGATTATACTGACCCTCGACGTGTGAGGTGGCCATTTTATCTACTCCTTAAATGCGGAACAGTCATCCATCTTTACGTTCATGTCCCTAGAGAAGCGTCCGAAGGCGTGTGACGCGTAAGCCTCCTGGAGTAATGTTGATCACCGCTCGTCACACCTGAAACACGGTCGGATTTGCCAATCTGCAGAGACGTGGGGTTATCGCTTGAGAGAGCGTCAGCGCCAATTGATCAGCCGCAGTGCTTAGTAAGCGCGGCCCTCCAAGTCAAATACCCATCTGTCAGCGGCTCTGATGCCATCAGCCACTTCAGGACAATTGATACTTAGGTCGCAACCAGAAGCCGTGGCAATAAACCAGCTCCTCGGCAGCAAATCCGATCGGCGAGGACGTTTTCCGTCTACATTCTGCGGAGCTGCCGGAGAAGCAAATGTGTCCTGTCACGGCTTTCGGTCGACACCAATAGCATCGGACACAAAGCATGTCAAACCTGCGCACGTAGATATGTATCCTCGGATTTTCAGTTCAACCTGAATGCCATTATACTAGCAGCCAGCTGTTCCATCCGTCCTTCTTTACGATTGCACTATCTCCGATCGATATTGCACAAATACGACTTGATTGATGTAGACCATAAGCAATCATGATTCATGACCCGACAGGTCATTTTCTTTCGCAATCAAGGGTTTGCTAATCATCGTCTTCATCGACCCGGAAGCTCCGCTGCTACTGTCCCGTCGGTTGGTCAAATAGACGTTGATCTACCACATCAGCAGGCAAAGCGGTGTTACCTGTTCTGGCCACCCTTCGAGGTCATGGTAGACTAATGGCAGAGGAACCTTACCCTAGCAGTGATGTGACCCGTCTGCGGTCGTTCAATCCAACCTTGGTACGCAGTAATGTATGCGCTGTGAACCATATCTTGGGATCCAGGCGTCGAGATCTGATAGTTAACAATCGTTCCCCACGCAGTCGCAAAACATACAACACCCATGAAGCGAAGTGTCATGTATATCATCGCTACCAGGATATGAGAAAAATGCAAAGGAACCTAGAAGAAAAGATAATATTGTGCGGTGCTGCGTCTCCGGTCAAGCCATGAAAATGGTGTCTCTGCAGCGAGAATTTCCAGTATGATGTGATCACCGACTCAACGGATGCTGCATTGTTGGGTAAGATCAAGCGGGGCCTGACCACACTCACTAGTAATGTTCGATGGGACGTATCGATGTGCTTGCGGCGGCCTAACGCAGGGAGGTATACTAGTTGAGACGTTGCGCTCAGATGGGGAGAGATCCTGTCGCTTTTTTGCGCAGCGACAAGCGTCGATGTAGGACTCCTGATCCAACTAGCTACTGTATACTGAGTAAACACGATTAAAGCTACAGGACCACATATCATCATCCTCGGAACCCCTGACGGTCGCATGGAACGTTCTGTCGCCGCTGCTCGTTACCACCAACTTCAAGAGGGATCCCCCCCATCGACGACTCGGAGGTCGCCACAATGAGTGTCCATTGGGGCGCAAGCGCCCAGAGCCATTTATAGGTGTGTGAATTGATGCATAGTGATAAGGAGACATCTATATATGTATCAGGAGACAATGGCGTAGCGCGGGTAAACGGCCGTGCACCCTTCTTTCCATCACCCTGATATCTGGCCAAGTATGTTTTCGACACTAAACTGGTGGTCACGGAATGGTAAGTACCTGGGGAAACATTTGAGAGTGTCAATGCGATGCTGACGATGACCCGAGAGTCGAGTGAAAACAGTTCCAACCCCAGTGGCGTTTACGACAGGGGAGCAAACCCGACCGAAATATATGTTCAGGATGACATACAGACAGTCGCCTTCCTCGCTGATGGGAAGCACATTGTGAGCGGTGGCTATGGAGGTAAGATTCGACGTTGGCGAGTAGAAGATGGCAAGGAGGTGGGGCGGCCAATAAGTGCGGGGCATACTCAAGTTTGGAACATCGCAGTGTCACGAGATGGCAGGTGGATCGTGAGTGGGACGTCAGGTAGGGTGATGGTGTGGGATGCAACGAGCCACAAAAAGGTGTCCGAGTTCGACGGACACGCCGATTGGGTGTGTGCGGTCGATATCTCGTTAGATGGGACGAGAATTGCGACCGGATCGTGGGACCACACCGCTTGTGTCTTGTCGCTGTCGACTGGCGAGCGACTCCTGCTCGACCCTTTGTATCACAAGGATAACGTGGCCGCAGTCAAATTCTCACCCAGCGGACGCTTCATCGCCACTGCCACACAGAATCGCGACTCCGTTCGGATTTATGACGGTCAGAACGGCCGCCACCTCGTCAACGCCCGTATCCAAGTCATCCACGCGCTGAACCAGTCCCTCGCCTGGACCAGCGACAGCAAGCAACTCTTCGTCTTGTCTCACGACGGCAACATCAACTGTCTCGATGTGTCTACTGGGACAACGCTCTCCCGCTGGCCTATTCACAGCAGCAACGAACCCAGGTGCATCGCTTTGGCAAGCAACGGCACATTCATTGCGGCCTCTGCTAATTCATCGGTTTCATTTTGGGACACTGCGACGCACAAGCAAATCGGGTCTGTCATCGAGCATACATCTCGCGTCGAGTCCATGGCCATCTCAGCAAACTATAACCTTGCGATTGGTGGAGGCCAGTTCATCACCCTTCGTAGTCTCTGTAGCATTCTTCCCTCATCCTACTCTGACGATGTAAGTGTAATTGCATTAAAAGCCATGCTTGAGACGGTTTCTTGATCAAAAATCAATCTGTTCGTGCGCAGCAGAGCTCCGGTGCGTCTATTAGCACCCTAACCCCTACGTCGTTGACATCCACATCCCTTAGACAGTAAAGTCCTGCGTCTCGAAGAGACTGTCCAGCAACTCCATAACCAGCTTTCCGACTCACAACGCGCAGCTGCCCAGGAGAAGGATGGATTCAACAAAACCATCGAGCTTCTTCGTGCACAAGATGTGAACTCGAGTGCGTCCATCGCCACCCTCACTCGCGCTTCATTGACATATGCGTCCATTAGACAACAAAATCGCGCGTCTCGAAGAATCCGTTCAGCAACTCCATAACCAGCTCTCCGACTCCCAACGCACGGCTAATCACAACGAAGATACCCTCTACAAAGCTATCAACTTCCTTCGTCTACAGGACATGAACTCGAGTACATCCATCGCCACCCTCACTCGTGCTTCATTGACGTCCGCGTCCATTAGACAGCATAATCGAGGATCTCGAAATTACTGTCCAGCAGCTCCGCACCCAGTATACCAACTCCCAACGCAGAGCGGATAGCCTCGCCCAGATCCTTCGTGTACACGAGCAGAAACATCAATGCGAAGCCCTGTATGCCGACGGCCGCATAGTCGAGTCTGCGATATCGCTTCTCGAAATCATAAACACCGTAAGCGAGGAGGTCAGAGCCAACAACCTAATAACGGACTGGCTTTCCAGTGAGTTCTGGCGCCGCACGCGGAGATAGAGTTTTCAATTCATATCATCAGAATTTACGCACCGATGCGTCACGGCTCTGGAAAGAGTCGGAGACGAAGCATCGAACGCCGAGAAGCAAAATGAAGCGGTCGCGGCCTACTCTACTGCATTGTTACTCAGTTCATCGACCCCGAAGACCGTACTAATTAAATGGGCGAGGGCGATACTGATTCATCGTACAGCGAACGAAGCACTGAGTGCCGCTACTAAGGTATGCTTTTCGTATAATTTGGTTCAGCATATCGAGACTCTTTCGGTCCAGTTTAAGCTTCCGAAGTCTGTCATCTATCAAGCGGTCTGTGACATTCTGGAAGAGGACGGTCGCGTCACGGTGGCAATCGAGTGTTTCCGCCAAATGGAGAGCGAACTACCAGAGGACACTAATACCCATAATGAGCGAGCGCAATGGAAACCCGGTGGGTGTTACGACAGCATCGTAGCCGGGATTAATTCAAACAATTCTCCCAGATTTTCGAGGACGTTGTGTCAAGAAGCTAGTGAAACTCGGCGACACCGCCATGGACTCTCAGGACTACGATGCAGCCATCAAACAGTACTCTGACGCATTGACACTCGAGCCGACGGAACAGAGTGATATTTTCCTCAAGCGAAGCACAGTGCGAGCAGCCCTGTGTTCGTGGGAGGAGGCATTGGTTGATGCTGACAAGGTGTGGGTCGTACCTCGTGTCGCATGAGACGGACCTTGGTGATCCATACTATTTAGGCTATCGAGCTCGACCCATCATCCTATAAGGGGTACGAGATAAAACACGCGGCATTACATGGCATGGGGCGTCACAGCGAAGCATCCAGGGCATTCAAGATGATGCTCTCAATGCTCCAACTATATCCTGATCCACATGTTCCACATGTTCGTGGTGAGCCATTTCGTCCGTGTCGCGCAGAATAACACATGTTGATTTTCATTTCAATCGTAGAACTTCGTCATCGCTGGCTCGATGCTGCACCAACGATTTGAGGGTTGATTGACCAGACTATCCGCCACCTCTCACGTATGCTCATCGACACCACTTCCGGTCGTCTCTATGATAAAACACAACAAGCGACAGCCTTCGAGGAACTCCGTATCTATGACGAACTGCGGTCTTCAGTAACTACTCGACTTGACCTTGTACATATTGAGAGAGCAGTGAAATGTCTACGACAGTGATACTGTTCCGCTGGTGGTAGCCCAACGAACTAACATCCCACTTGGTTGAGAATATCTCGGCTCATGGGCACCCGTCACGGTCGCTCACCTTCTTGGTGTCTCATCCGAGTCCCACCAGCCTGGTGGCCTCTGGAGAATGTAATTACCTTTACAGCCAATTTTTACTACCACTTCGTATGGTTCCGTCATGTGCAGCGTTGCAATCCTTTCCTCCCCTCCGAGTCCTTGGGCTCGAACTCCCTCATGGTAGGATACGTGCGTTTAACGCAAGTTGTGGTCTTCACGTAGGGCAGAGCAGAGCCCACCACATGACGTACTTCTTCGATTTTGACTCATCGCGCCTTTGGCACCCAAAATATCACTCGACCAAATGTTGGCTTTTGGCTAACCATCCGAATGCGCGATCGAATAGTTTCGGTTTCGTGTATGCTCTTCATCCCATGTCGTCACGTTCAACATTCCCCACTTCTTATTATGGTCGGTATCATGCCAGGCTCAACGCTGATATTCAGCGCGCATAGACGGCTTGAAGCTGTCGTAGTCGAACAACCCAAATTCGACTGGCTGGTATTTCGGAAGCGGCGACCATCACCAGTGGTTGCTTGTGATTCAGTGTCCCGAGCGGTAAATATGCTAGTTATAGGTACCTAGGTAAGCTGTAGGCTTACACAATATCCATAATCCCGACGAATTGGACGAACTCTGGTTTAGCATCGGCGGAATATGCTTTGTCCATTTTCAAAGAGGGTCTTAACCCATGTGCTTGAGTTCCCCGCGATGAGTGAAGGGGAGGTCGGGAGGAGGTTGGGGTACCACATGATGGTCTGGACCCCGTACTTTTTAGGCGCTCCAGACGGCGGAGGATCTCTTCCCAGTCTTCCTTTTCTCTCCTTTTAGCGTTACTTTTGGGATCCCACACTTCAGACAAAACTCATACGAAAAGCACTGCTTCATCGTCCCCATCATCACGATCGCCGATGTCGCACAATCAGTAGCTGTGGTGGTCGTGAAACTGGGCATGATCCACTCTCGTAAGGACTCGTCAACGATATGGCTTTCCATCAGCTCTGTCATCTGACATGCCACATTGGCAGGATCCATGCTGTAGCGATTTCCTCCCGAGGCGATCACAAGTTCTTTCTCCCCTTCATGAGCAACGAAAACGCTACGAAGAGTTTCTGCATTGCCGTTGACAAAGAAGCAGAATTGCGTCATGATTGCGAGCCAGACGTCATCGGGATGGACAATGAGTGGGCGGTGCGGCGGCAATGTGTTGACAGGCGAGCACCGCGAGTGTTCTACAACAAGTTGGTGGTCAGAAAAGAGTACGTCCTGAGATTAGATGCATTTCTAAGTATAACCAGGATTTGTTGAAGGCCGCCCTCGGTCCGCCGCACCATGATACCAGCAATGTCTATGAAACGCAAGTAGAAAAGATCGACTATTCTCTTTTACCTTTCACGCTGATGGAAGCATCGCGAATGGCCCAAGATGGAATGGGAGATGCTCGAATTTGGCTCTGGGGACGAGGGAATGGATGACCAAGGTGTAGGACCGTACCAATTCGGATGATACCCTAAGTAAGAGACTGGCATTGAGTGACGTGGGAAGCAAACAAGTGAATTTAGTGACATTTGAGCGCTTGAGCCCTGAGAGAACTGCATCGTCGACGCTAAATTCGGTGGTCACCGAGAATATCCGCTATCGCGTAATTTGCGCGTAATCATGTCGGGGATCCTGGGAGTGTTTGATGGGGTCGCCCAACATGGGGATGAGCTACAGCGACACCCCTTGTTACCATCCTCGATTTCAATCCCGACTGCTGCGTAGTCCCTCATCGGCAACTCGGAGGTTACTCACCGCGACGGCATAAAGAAGGACAGGCAAGTGTAGCATGGGATGGGGCAAGCGCCGAGAGATGATCATAGGTGTGTGAACCGACAGCATCAGGAGGCAGTGTGTACTAGACGGGAATAGCGTATCACAGCTGTACACCTGGCCACTTCTATCTCATCGCTCTGACACCTGGCCACGTATGCTGTCGAGAATAAGCAGGCAGTCGAGGAACAGTGAGTTCCTGGACGAGATGTTGAAAAGTGCGACACTAATGGAGATCCAAGAATTGACCGAAAGCCGGATCGATGGTGAAAATAGCATATTGTCAGTTGCGTTCCTCGACAGTAGGAATCACATCGTGAGCGGCGGCGAGGGACGGAAGATTCGATGTTGGCGAGTGAAAGACGGCAAGGAAGTGGAAACATCAATGACTGCATGGAGTACCGTTCGCAACATTGCTGTGACACGAGATGGAAAGTGGGTCGCGAGTGTGACAGAAAGTGGGCGGGTAACGGTGTGGAATGTGGAGAACTACGAAGCAGCGACCGAGTTTATAGGACACAGCAGATGGGTCCGTGCGGTGGACATCTCTCCGGATGGGACGAGGATTGCGACCGGATCGGATGACTCGACTGTCTGTGTCTGGTCGCTCTCGACTGGCGAGCGACTGCTCGCCCCGTTGAAACACGACCTGTGGGTGCCCGCGGTCAAATTCTCTCCCAGCGGACGCTTCATTGCCACGGCCACATGGTGCTGGCATTCCGTTCGGATTTACGACAGTCAGAACGGCAGCCTCCTCGTCAACGTCCCAATCAGAGTCAACTCGCCATACAACCATTCCCTCGCCTGGACAAGCAATAGCAAGCAGCTCTTTGTCTTATCTCGCGACGGCAACATCAACTCTCTCGACGTATCCAGTGGCAGGACGCTTTCCCGATGGTCTGTTCGTGCCAACAGCAACAACAATCCTACATGCATCGCCCTGGCAAGCAACGACAAATTCATTGCAGCTTCCGTGAACTCATCGGTCTCGTTCTGGGACACTGAGACGCACGAGCAAATCGGGTCTGTCATTCAACATACAAATGACGTCGTGTCGATGACCATCTCAGCAAACTATAACCTTGGGATCGGTGGAGGCAAAACAATCACCCTGCGGAATCTCTATGGTGTACTTCCCTCATCCTACTTTGAAGATGTAAGCGCACTCGTATCGAAAACTTGCTGCGCGAGATGTCATCCTGATAGCGATTCGCTTTGTCGATTGCCGCAGGTTTTCCTTGGGTGGACCACACGGCACATTAATTTGGTCAAGGAGACCATTCCATCCCTTCTAGGGCATGGTCGATTAGGCCGATCAAGTTGACAATCTCGTCAAAGAATTGTCCGAGGAATAATTCGCGCTTGTGGTTGAGGAAGCCCATAAGTATGTCAAGACAACCGTGACGCCCATCAGTTCTGAAGTTGACAGCGAAGATGATCTCTTTGCTTGCCGCTGAAGGTCAATCTGAGTCGGTCTTGTTTTCGTCTTGTTTCCGGCTCACCATTCTCTATTCAGTGCTTCACATATATTCTCGAACACTTCTTTTTCCTTGTTGTCCTATCCCGATCTTGCCGTCTCGCTGTTTTACCATCTTGCTGTCCGTCTAGTTACAATTTGTACGCAGTCGCCTTCGCAACCCTAAGTAACTTTTTGTTCATGTGGTTAGCTCGATGATCCAGCAAGCATTGCGAGACAAACGTTAAAGGAGTACTTGGCTAATTTTACTTGTCAAAAAACCTAGCTTACCACGCTTTGATTGTAAATTTAGCGCGATAAGTTAGAATTGGCGTTTTGTCAAATTACTGATGCTTCCTAATCCAGCCGGGCTCCGGCCGGTATACGATTCCTAACGCCTTATCACCATAGTCGTTGAGAACGGTAGAAATGGCCGCGATCCATGTGATCTGCCCCCCGATGTTGGCAAGAATAATTGGTTCAATGAGTGGTGTTGCTGTCGTGCCACACACTGCGGGTCAATCGGCTTCAACACCTTGATGTCCTGTAAATTATAATGAGAACAGGTTATCCACCCGGCAAATGTCATGTTACGAGCCTTGTTGTATGTAGACACGATGTAATCCATTGAGGAGCACAGGTTCGAGAGAGTGGCACTTGTTCCATAAAACGGATAGAAAGAGAAGCCCATCATATCAACGTCCGAATGTGTTAGACAACCACCCAAGTCCTCTTCCGTCTTGCTAGGACTGAAAATTACACTGTACAAGTAGGATATATCAGCTTGATTCCATCCACCAGTCGAGTGGATGACGTTTTCGTAGACGGAGAAGCATCGTGGATTGCAAGTGCACCGGCGTGGAGAAGTTGGGATGCCCTGGTGAGCCGTTGACAGAAATTTGTCCTGCAGACCAGAGAAGGTCATCATTGTTTTCATTCCCGATTTGCGTTCAACCATCCAGGTTGCTTATAACGCCGCGAGCGCTAACGTCTTTGTTAAATCTGAACGCAGGGAGAAATTGAACCTGAATAAATCGAATGGAAGTTCCCTTGGCGCTGAATGCCGGCACAAATCTGTGAGTATAACTAGGAAAAATACGCGTCAGCTGCGATCGGAAAGGACTGTATACAAGGGTGAGGCCTTGAGGTTTCAGACGTACTGGTAAACCCGATTCACAAGTCCCTCAAAATAGGTGGGCCAACCGGAAGGGATGGCCTGGTGTGCAGCATCGGTCCCTGTGTTATAGAACAATTGGTTCGTTGCACGGCCCTGGTCCATCTGATGGATGTCACAAGTATCATCGTAGTGAAGATCGATCAAAATGACCGTGCCAGCAACTTCGGCTCTTCTAGTAAACTCAAGGCCATAAGCCAAGTCGTATGTTCCGGCGGTCTAAACACTGGTGCGGGCTAGGTTGATTCCATAGTCAAAGAATATTTTCAAACGACTGTGATGCAGCGGTTGACGATTGACCGTATTGTATGTCTCCAGCAGAAGTAAGGGCGAAAAATCTGTATCATGGTATGGAAGGGTAGAAACGAAATTGAGCCCAAAGAGGACAAAGAGGACAACGAAGCAGTGCACAGGTGCACACCCTCATTGTTTCCGGAGATGGTCACCCATCAAATACCCATCAGGCGTGTGAACTTCCCCCAAGGCACCACTGGGCAGGAACGAGACGGAAGCCGGGCGGAATCCGAGGCGAACGGGAAATAAAAGATTCCTAGGAACAAGCCTGCTGATTGGTGGAGATACCAGCTGCGTCCACCGAGCAGCTCGCGCGGGGTAACTCGGAAGACTTGGAGATTGTCGAGATCATCAGGCTTGGGACCAGTTTCAAGAATTTGCTTCGCAAGCTCCTCGGGAAGAGTAGCCCTGGCACATGGTCGCCGTGCATACCAACCAAGCTTTTGTATACATTAGTAGTAATTCAAGAATAATTTCAACCTACTTTATCTGATCTGCCTTTGCAGGTTAAAAAGTGTGAAGAATGGATTCACTTAGGCCACTTGCGGCGGCTTAACGTACGGATGTGTGGTGGATACGTCGCACACAGATAGAGATATATCACTCAGCTCCTTTAGTCGAGGCTGCTGACCGCTCTAAGTAGCCTCGAGAGCAACTGAAATTCCCCGGATCGAAAACTCAGAGCTCGCCACCATGACAGTCCAACATGAACTTTGTCCAAGACTCAAAGCGCCCATGATTGCAGTGTGTGAACTGATGCATAATATCGGGACACGTTTACATCCGCGACCAATGGCATACAGCAAGGAGATGTCCGTGCGTCCAAGTTCTTTCCGTCGTTCTGATATCTGGCCAAGTATGCACTGGAACATAAGACGGCCTTCAAAGGATGGTGAGTACCTAGGCGAGGCATCTGAGAGTCCGAAGCTGACGGAAACCCAAGACTCGATTCGAAAGAGTCTCTCCTCGGGCAGCGTCCACCCACAGCAAGTACGAGCGATCGAAATCGATGGCCGAGATGATATATGGTCGGTTGCGTTCCTCGTTGATCACATCGTGAGCGGTGGCAAGGAGGGGAAGATTCGATGCTGGCGAGTGGAAGATGGCAAGGAGGACGGGGCGCCAATGAATGCAGGAAGTGCTATTGGCAGCATCGCGGTGTCACAAGATGGGAAGTGGATAGTGAGTGGGACGATTAGCGGCGTGGTGACGGTGTGGAATGCGGAGAACCGCAAAAAGCTGACCGAGTTCAGACGACACAGCGATTGGGTGCGTGCGGTCGACGTCTCTCCAGATGGGATGAG
>JBBPQP010000964.1:0-14771 GCA_038092555.1 Boletus subgraveolens
GTCTGAGACGTTGCCTGCTTGGGCGACGAGCGTTCTCCACTAGCAACGACGCCCCTCCACCACCCACAGACTCCGCCCCCGAGCAACTCGCAGGAACCGCCCCTCCACACCGCTGCTACGTCTTCCTCCACACCCTCCAACCCCCAAGCACATACTCCGCCAAGTACACCACCCCAATCCAGCGCAAGCTCCTCCTTACCACTGCACCCTGGGGCGGCGCCGTCAACTTTGCCTGGTCTGCGTCGCAGCCGGTGCACCCGCATCCTCCAACCGGGGAGGACGCACAGACGTACCATCTGACAGCTTTTTCGAGCGCCCGAGGTAAGTTGGAGATCGAGGCGGTGTCGCTCGCAAACGTGGAAGAAGTCGGGAAGGCGTTACAGGCGCACGTCGAGCCTCGTACGTCCGAGGCGTCATTGACATCACCCTCGGATGACATCCATCTCTACGTATGCACACATGGCGCGCGGGACTGTCGATGTGGCGACACCGGGGGGGCGGTTGCGCGCACCATTCGCGCCGAACTAGACAGACGGCAACAGCACCAAGCGTCCGATCCAAGCACGCGAATCAAGCTCGCAGAAGTCGCGCACGTCGGTGGGCACAAGTGAGTTCATGTTGTTGGTTAAGTGACAAGTTTGGGCACGGGCCGGGCGTGGTCATATTGACGACCCTGGGTTTTGCTTCTGTACGATGTAGATATGCCGCGAATATTTTGGTGTATCCTCATGGTGAATGGTGTGTCCGCGCTCCAAATATATCTTTCCCGGTGATTCTTTCGTTGATCTGACGGACTAGGCTCGGCAAAGTTGAGCCCGGGAATGTGCCAGAAGTAATAGATGCTATATTGGCACGACCAATAAGGCCTATGCGCGCCGAGGAGATGCCCATTTGTCCATCGCATTGGAGGGGACGCATGGGATTGAGCAAGGACGAACAGATAGAACTCTTCAACAAGTTTTCAGATAAACAGTAACAAATCGGACCATTTTCGTGAAGTAGAAGAACAACCTAACTCAAAACTTGATGTCGGTTCAACCAAACAAAGGATGTTCTATTGGGAACAACAGTGTTCGCTGCAATCTCCTCAAGGTTAGCACCAAACTCTGTTCTCTCGAACACCTTCACGCCAGTCGCGCCCGCAGCCCCACCAGCTATAATGTATGCCTCACCACTAAGTCCTGCTTGTTCACCAGACATCATCCCTCGGATCTGATCGAGACCAGTATAGACCTGGTTGCGCAGTACGAGTTGGTTGTTCACATTCTCGAAGATAGCTATCGTGTCTCCTCGAGGGTCTTGGACGCCTAGATTGCGATTCGACGTGTAGATATACGGGATAGGATACTCTGGAGTGGGCTCGGGAATCAGAATTTCAGCAGCACGGAAGGCTGAGCCTGCGGGTGGATCAGAGGGGACGGTGGAAACGTTTGAGATGATCTGAGAAGTGCCGTTCGGGTAGGAAGGGACCTCCTGGAGGGTCAACGTACTCGCCAACTCGTGAAGGGTGTACAACATATTGTCTAGAGCATGGTCAACAAAATGCATCACCGAGACGGATGGTGAGGACGGCGCACCTCTGATACGGATATGGCGAGGTCCGCTACCAATGGGTTGTTGAATATCACCATGGACGACATAGTCACCGGGGTTTCCATCGACCTCGCCGAGTCGCCAGATCTTGTCATCACCCTGTAAGTGGTTGAAATGCCGAATCGATACACCTAAAATCAGAAACTGGCTGACCTTGTCGGGAACGAAAAGTTCAGGACCATATTGATAGGTCATGTGAGCCATTGAGACACCCTGGGTACCAGTGGTAGGGACGGGGAACGTCCAGACATATGAGTCATTGGAGAAATGCAAGTAGTCATCTTCTGTGGGGTAGACACGTGCCGAACCAGAGCCATACTGTCCAGGGGTCAGTGGAGTCGTTGTACGAGCTGAACAGGACACGTACATTAGAGAGTGCAACCTGACCTGTGGACAAACCAGCGCAATAATTGGGAAATCTTCCCCCGGAGTTGGCTGTATCCACCAGAGTAATAGCACCCTCGGGTCCAACGGTGAAAGATTGCATAGATCCGTTTGGTTGGTTCTCGTTGGTTGCGCTAGACGGAAATGCTCGGGTTGAAACATCGAGACATAAGAGATACGTACTACAAGATGCTCTTGTTCGTGGGATGAGAGATGATCCAGGTTACGTTGTTGCCCGTCGTGTACTGGTTGAGGTAGGTCAAGGTGCTGTCATTGGTATTGAACAGATAAGATGCAACGAAGGAGGTATAACCGCCAGCGAGAATCGTAAAGTTGACCATCGTGAACGATCGTTACACGTTCGAAACGAGAAGTAACTCGAAGTTGTTTTCTTGTTCCTTGCCGCAGTAGTGGTAGGGCTGTTAAGGGTCTGAGTGCTGCCCCATTAAGGTCGATTGTCTGGGCATAGGTGGGACCTTAACCAAAGCTGGCTCCGTCGGCTTCTTATCATAGGCTTGAACTTGAAAGCCTGATGGCATGATGAGGGAGTGACTCAATGTCATCCATGCATCAATATTTCAATCACGAAACATCTGCACTCATGACCAGTAACGTTATCGGTTCACGACCGTTTGAATAATTCTGAATTCGTAACTAGCAAGCCCTCTCATTGGCTGATGAGCACCTAACCGATCCTAAAAAGTGTCTTACAGCACGTATTCCTTTTATATCACCTCGGGGAGGCTCCCTCCCCCTCGGGTAACTGTTCAGATGAAGGAGATAAAGCAGTTGCACTGCCACACTTGCATAACGTTGTTTTGCGCCCATCATTGCCTAATGAACCGAACAGGATGGTCTAACCGAACAGGACGGTCTAACCGAACAGGACTAAGTCTCCGCCGTTAGTAAAACCCCCAACCGAGTTTTTGCTGTTGCCCTCAGACTAACCACACTCTGCGGGATCAATCTCGTCATGCCCTCCCCTGCAAGCATTCCTCCAGTGACCCTAGCGTTGGAGAATGGCGATACTGTAACTGTTCAACAAGTATCGACCAAGAAAGACCACAGATTTTGGCTTATTTTTGCCTCGATGTGTGTCTGCCTCTCTCTCTCTGCCCTCGAGTTATCTTCTGTCTCTACCGCACTTCCTACCATCGCCAATGCTTTACATACATCTCAGTTCACCTGGGTTGGCTCTGCTTACGCACTCTCCTCAACCGCGTTCCTCCCAATGAGCGGTGGCCTGGCTCAGACATTCGGTCGGCGGCCCGCCATTCTGATAACCATAGGTCTTTTTACACTCGGCAGTGGCATTTGCGGTGGCGCAAATAGTATGAATATGCTCATTGTAGGCAGGACCATACAAGGTTTGGGCGGAGGAGGCATTCAGTCTCTCACGGGGATCATCCTAGCCGATCTCGTCACCATGCAAGAACGTGGGGTTTACGGTGGTTTATATGGAATGTGAGACCTGCTTGATCATGGAATCTAAGGGGCCGAATTCAGACCGTTTATGTAGCGTCTGGTGTCTTGCTTCGTCGATTGGTCCTGTCGTCGGGGGTAGCCTCGCGGCACAGGGACAATGGCGTTGGCTTTTCTGTGAGTGTCCTCGCCTCGCTCAGAATATCTGAGATAGTCAGACGATTCGCCAGATTTAAATCTTCCCATCTGTCTTGTTGCGTCTGTGTCGGTCATCTTCCTTTTGGATTTACCCACTCCCCCGGGTAGTTACCGAGATAAGTTTATGCGAATGGACTGGATGTAGGATCGAATGCAATGATCGCCATGAATCCAATCCCACTGACCGCTGTTTTATTATCAGAGGCAACTTTCTTGTTATCTCGAGCACGGTCGCATATACGATAGGGTTGACGTGGGGTGGCATCACCGCACCATGGGGTTCAGCCACGGTACTTGTCCCGTTAGTCCTCGGCTTTGTTGGCCTTGGAGTCTTCATTGCCTACGATGCCACCATTGCAACGCACCCACTTGTACGTGCTTCTCCATATACCTTGATCTAAATTTCATCTCACGCTGCTCGCACCAGGTACCATTCTCTTTGATGACAAACATGACCAGCATCAGTGGGTAAGCAACATTGTCGGTAATCCTTCCCTCCCCTGCCACTCACAGAGATCAGATATATACAGACATTCTGCACCTTCGTTATCATTTTGACAGTTGTCTGTGAGTTCATTCGAGGGAATCGCCACCTCTTCTCAGCATAACCACTCTGCAGATTACTACCCAGTCTATTTTCAGGCTTGCAAGGGCGCATCACCGGTCACATCTGGTATTTACTCGCTCTCGTTGGCATCGCTCGCGCCCGCAGCCATCGCCACTGGGATATCAATTAAAGTTACTAGACGATATCGGCCGCAAATTTGGATAGGTTGGACCCTCACCATCATCCCCCTTGGTTTGTTGAGCACAATCAGCGCAACGGACTCTATTGGAAAATCCATTGGGTACAGGGTGCTGCTTGGCTTCGGCATAGGGTATGTTGTGTTCGTTGATTGAGCTTATCTCCATCTGATACTCCGGGCTTAACCTGTGGCAGTGTGCTGAGCGCGACGCCCACATTTCCTGTTCAAGCACCCTTGCCAGTCACGCAGAATGCACCTACACTTGCCTTCATGGGATTCCTCCGTTCGTTCGCCACTGCAAGTGTCTTGATTCCTCTCTCGCTCCTAATTGACCTTAGGCGTGGCCTCTATAGGTCTGGGGTATCACCATTGGGAGCACGGTCCTCGAAAATGAGCTCGCAAAGAGGCTTCCGGCATCATTTATGCAATCTGTCCCACAAGGGACAGCCATTATGTATTCGCTCATCCCAGAGCTCTCCACACTCCCTCCACAGACTCTGTTCGAGGTCCAAGTTGCCTTTGCAGACAGTCTCGCAGTGTTGTGGCGAGTCTCGGCTGCCGTTGGTGGCGCAGGACTTGTGGCCTCATTGTTCATGAGAGGGCTCCCATTGCACAATACACTCGATGAGGATTGGACGATGAAGAGTGAAAAGGAGGATATATCGATATGACATCATTTTCATGCAGGGTGAATAGGTCTTGCTTATGTAATCTATTACTATTTTAACCCATATGATTTCCAACACCCCCTCAAGTACTCCTTGAGGGGGAGATTAAAGGATTCTTAACATACTTTTCTATATTAAACCTTACCAACAAATGCAAGTGATGATACAGATTTGCAGAAGATGAAAGTTCATTCTGTCCAAGGGAAGTAGTTGCTGCAATATATTCCTTATAATTGGGCTTCAGGTCAACAAAGCCAGTACATGTAATTTTCACTGGCAACTTGTCCAAGTTTTCCCAGGTCATACTGCCAGTGGAGAAGGAAAAAGACTCTAGGGGATAAGCAAATCATGCAAAGCTATGTCATAATTTGAGTCATACCTGAGGTCCTCCTAGCTTTGACCACAATAGAGAGAGCATTGTGTCAACCTGCTGTTCAAAGTCTTCTGGAGCAGGCCCTTTTGGCCTGGGGACTTCCTCCTCCTTGGATTCCATGCAAACATTGGTTCTTCTTAGCTTAAGAAGTAATTTGTGGATATGTTGCACTTCTCTGCCAGTGAAACCAGGGAGGTTATGCTTCTTAGAAGAACAGATCAGCTACAGGCACTTTTGCATCACTGCTGTTTGTGTGAGGGGCATGTTACATATTATAGGGGTATGTGGACTTGGACAATTTCAGTAGATAAATTCCGAGTGGCTGTGAAGAAACCTAACAGATATTTGACTAACCAGAGTAAGCTTAGCTAGCTCAATTAGTAGTAATACTCATAGGATTGCCACTTTAACCTACTTTGACAAACACTTTGAAGGTATGTACAAGAGGAAAATAATACTGTGTTGTTCTAGGAAGTTAACTATTTGCACAAAGCTGGTGGTGGTTATGTAATTTACTCCCTAACACGAGTTCGTTGGATCAAGTGGATCATAATACCGATAATCTAACTCAGAACTTGATATTGGTTCAACCAAACAAAGGTCGTTCTGATGGGAATGACGGTGTTCGCCGCAACTTCCTCTATGTTAGCACCACACTCTGTTCTCTTGAACACCTTCACGCCAGTCGCGCCCACAGCCCCACCAGCTACAATGTATGCCTCACCACCAAATCCTGCTTGTTCGCCAGACATCATCCCTCGGATCTGATCGAGACCGGTATAGACCTGGTTGCGCAGTACGAGTTGGTTGTTCACATTCTCGAAGATGGCGATCGTGTCTCCCCGAGGGTCTTGCATCCCCGTGTTGCGATTCGACGCGTAGATATACGGGATAGGGTACTCTGGAGTAGGCTCGGGAATCAGAATTTCGGCAGCGGCAAATACTGAGCCTGCGGGTGGGTCAGGTGGAACGATTGAAACATTCGAGAGAATCTGAGAAGTGCCGTTGGGGTAGGGGGGGACCACCTGGAGGGTCAAGGTGCTCGCCAACTCGTGCAGGGTATACAACATATTGTCTAGAGCACGGTCAGCAAGATGTGCAAACGAGATGGACGGTGAGGACGACATACCTCTGATACGGATATGGCGAGGTCCACTACCGATGGGCTGTTGAATCTCACCGTGGACGACGTAGTCACCGGGGTTGCCATCGACCTCGCCGAGTCGCCAGATCACGTCATTACCCTGTAGATGGTTGAGATACCGAAAGGATACACCTGGACGCGAAGACTAATTGACCTTGTCGGGAATGAAAAGTTCAGGCCCATATTGGTAGGTCATGTGAGGTTCCGAGGCACCCTGGGTACCGGTGGTGGGGACGGGGAACGTCAGGATATCCGAGTCATTGGAGAAATGCAAGTAATCCTCCTCTGTGGGGATGACACGTGCTGTACCAGAAAAATACTGTGCAATGGTCAACGGACCAGTTATGCGGAGCCGCAAAGATACATACGTTGGGAGCTGCAACTTGTCCGGTGGACAAACCAGCGCAGTAAGCCGGACTGCTTCCCCCAGAGCTGATTGTATCCACAAGTGTAATGGCGCCCTCGGGTCCAACGGTAAAAGATTGTAACGCTCCGTCTTGGTTTTCATTGGTCGCGCTAGACGGAAATACTCGCATCGAGTCACGGGCGAGAAAGAAGAGACACATACTACAAGATGCTCTTGTTCGTTGGATGAGAAATGATCCACGACGGGTTGTTGCCCGTCGTGTACTGGTTGAGGTACGTCAAAGTGTTGCCATCAGTATTGAACAGATAGGATGCAACAGAGGAAGTATAACCGCCAGCGAGAATCGTGAAGTTGACCATCGTGAGTGGTCGTCAACGTTCGAAAAAAGAAGCGATCCGAGATTGTTTCAGGTTTCCCTGCCATGATAGTGGTGGGGTTTCAGGGCCCCAATGCCCCCTGCAAAACGTGAGACCGTCTTCCGCTTGCACAGTTTAGACTCTGGCTTTGTTCACAGCAACTAACACTTACTCAGTTTCAGAATGGGAGTGACCCCCGTCCGAGCGGTCCTACACAATAGCAAGCTGCATGTTTCCCATGAAACAGGCCAGCACGGCCGAGCGTCGTGGCTCGTGAACAATTCAGTCACTGAGGCTTTGGGAACTGATCACACCTAGCTTAGCCCTCTTTTTTGTATCATCAGCTCATGTCCCTTGCCTTGGTTGGTTGGATTGGGATTCGCGGCCAACAACCGTGACGCAGGAGGAGTACTGGTACGAACTTACGTCATCTCAGGCACCGACTCGAGAACCTCGACTAAACAAATCATAGAAGGGAAAGACAACTGATATGAAACTGAGGCTCCCAAGTGAGGGTGCAAGTGTGAGACCCTCGGGCTATCACTGACATCCATTGCACTGAGGGGACGCGTGAAATTGAGCAAAGACGAGGGAACAGAAATGGACTTCTTGAAAGGACTAGAGAGCTATCGAGTAAAAGGTAAACCAAACTCACCAAATATGGTAACTTTTGGTCCCAAACACCAAACACTTGTATCGTCACATCACGTCGCGTCTCAGACTGACCAATACTGCGATGCGTTACGGTCTACCAAGATCCCCGTCCCCATCTCCAGTGCGTCGGTAAGTACTCATCCTCGTCTTCCAAGTATACCACTGCTCACGACCTCCCAGCCAACCCCGGCGGACTTCTGGCTTTGGTCTCCCCTCAGATTCTGAGACTGAACCTGAAGAGCCCGTCAGCGATGTCGACCGCACCCCAAGTCCACCCTCTCTCTCCGACCCCGTTTGTTTTGATTCAGATGGAGAGCCACCCGTTGTATCCCCTTCGTGAGTTGCCCTCTGTTCTACGCCAGTATCTTACTCCTCATGCTTATGGATGCCACGTGCACACATTACAGCGCGAAACGAGAACCACGCAGTCCAGCGGAACGACGACACGTCGAGGAGACGGTAGCTGCCATACGGCTTCGGACAAGACACCACGACCCTTATGAGGAATGGGAGAAAGAAGCGCGCAAAGACGCACTAGTGCGTATTTTCCCAATGATGCCTCGCTCTCGCTGGAATACCGCGACTGATAATGTGACCTCGCTAGCGCACTGCACGCAGAGAACAAGCTGAGATCCTCCTCGACACGCACGAACAGCGTGCGAGGAGAAGAGATCAGGATTTGCAGACACTCGCTGCGAAACACGAACAACAGATGGGAGAAGTGCAGAAACTACTGTCTTCACTCAAGTTGAAGCAGCAATCAGAACTAAATCAACTCAGGATACAGTGGAACGAACAGGACAAGGCACAGCACGAACGCATAGAACGAGTCATACGATTAGAGGAGGATAACCACCGAAAGAAGTTGGAAGCGGAGAGGAGGAAACGAGAGGAGGAAGAGCGTCAGCGGAAACTAGAAGAGGAGAAACGATTGGCCGAGGAGGAAAGGAAGCGGCAGGAGGAAGAACAGAGGCAGAAGCAGAAAGAGGCAGAAGAAGCGGCGCAGCGAGCCAGGGACGAGGCCGAACGGGAAAAACGTGCATCGTTGGCGGCGGCAGAAAAGAGGAGAAATGCGCTCGGTATGACCCTACCCGAGGAAGATTGGGTTCGTGCCCGCCAAATACTCAAGGTAAGCAGTACCCTGGACGGACATTGCTGCGGATCTAATGGGAAATGGCGTAGAACCTTAAAGCTGGTCCGATGAAGACCGTCAAGGGTGACAAGGTGCTGAAGCCACAATGGAATGCTATTCGGAGACAAATTACTCCAAAGATAGGCCAACTAACACAGGACCTGGCCACTATCGCGCGGATAGTGAGAAACTTCTTTCATTGTAGGGTACCGCTTACGAACCTCTCTCACTAGACCGGCCAAATTTTTGAGCTCATCCATCCACAGCAAGCTCTCCCGGATCCTTTGTACCTGGCCTCACTTTCCTCCCTGGCCAAGGCAATATTACTGCAAGCGGAGACAGAGGTGACGGCAGAGAAGAAGAGCGCCATTCCTCTGGCGCTCGTCACCGCGAACCTTTTAGAGAGGTTGCCCGCCTTCGCCGACATCTTTTTCGCGAAGCTTGTGCAGCGATCCGGTGGGTGGCCGGTGCCTTGTGTCATCCCGTTGACCGACGCTGGTGGTACTGCATGGGTGGATGCAGCGCGCATAAAAGCCATGGGATACCGCGTGAGCAACGGCGAGCAAGAGTCAATGGGAGAGTATATCACACGCATATCTGGGATAATGCGCGTGTATTTCCTCGTCATTGCCGCCCCCGTTGCGAAACCACTCGATAACATGTTCCGATTGCCGAGGTACTGGACTTACTTTGCTAGGATGATGAACGATGAGCGGTTGCTCTCCACCGCGGTCGCCGCGCAGCTTTTATATTGTATGTGCATTTGGAGACGACCACGCTCACGACTGATCGAACCACACAGCCGCGCTCGATGTGGGTGGAATGGAGGCGAAGCATATATGGGGGAAACAGTGGGTCAAGCTCCTCGAGCTTCTGTATGAGGCTGCCACAGTGGGTATTGGGGGTAAAAGCGACGCCCTCTTGGGAGGTCAGACCCCTGAAGGCAAAGCTGCATGCGTCCGTGTCCAACTCGAGATCGAGAACATCGTCCGGAGCTCGTAGTGCTACTGGCTTCGATGCAATCGGATGCGTAGCTGATTAGGTGGGGTCCATCACGCCACCGGTGGTTCTTGATCTCGAATAGGTGATGTTTTCCAATGGATCAGGAATTGGGTGTTGAGTGATATCTATCCAAGTATGTGTACTATACCAAAACGACCAGAATAACGAGATCCCTCAGATGTTATGGGTATGTAGGCCGTAAATGAAAACAGCGTGTTGCGGGGAAGTGTTTTTCATGTCCATGAGCCACATCTCACGAGCCTCGTGTATGGCTTAACGCCTCAGGGGGTCAAATTTGGTCCGAGAAGACGAAGACAGGTTGGAGTCCCGTGATGGCAGGTGGCAGCTCTATCACCTTTATCTATGGGAGATATGTGATAAAAAAAAGTGCTGCGAGGAGTGCGTGTTTAAGTAGGACGGCATATGTCTCGTAATCTTGCCCAAGGATGGACGATCCTCACGAGATATAAAGTGGGCAGTGTTGGATCGTCGACACCGCGAGGCGAACGCGTCTGGTCGGGAACATCCATATGAACAGATAGGCGGCGACGACCAGATCGGCTACCCAACGCTAAATCGCACGACGCGGAGAGAGACCGCGGACGATACACACTCGTTCGCAGGAGAACATTGTGTGGCATGTGCCAGGCACGGCTCGAGGTTGGCACGAGTTCCCGAAGTGTCTCAAGTGTCCCCAAAGAGCGGACGGGCCGGTGTCAAAATCGTTGCTGTACCTATAAACACTGCTGGTAGGTCCGTGCAGGGCTCCACCGGAGATGGCATTCCATCAAAGGAGTGATCTGATCACCCAGTGGAACCGGTCCATGTCCAACGTGTACCTCGGCACGGTAACGTCCTGCAGCCTCGTCCACACCACCCATCGGATTATCGATAACGAAACGTCTTTTATTCTAGAACGTACAGATGGCGAGAAAAGTGTAGCCGAGACGAAATTAAACGAAAAAAGAAGAAAGGGGTCCCATTAAGTTCTTTCTGCGTAATAATACACAAGATAACGAGACAAAGGTTCTTGGGTCGAGAACAGATAATCAACATCACCATCTGAGATGGCCAGGATGGGCTATTCGGGGCTGACCCCGTTTTCTTGGTGGGGGCACTGCAGTCGTGGGAGACATGGCGCTGACAGTGCTCCAAGTGGACAATAGTGTGTAGGAGAAAACACGCGGCGCGCGCCGAGCGGCGGCGACGGTGGGAGATTGGGCTGTGCAGGCCAATATATGGGCGTTGTTCCGAACACCAGACGAGTCACTCTGAATCTGCCCTAAGCCCTAACCCTAAAATAGTACCATTGACGGGAAAGCAAGGGAAAAGAAAAAAAAATCAATAAAATATCTGGAACTCTATGGACAGATCTCGAACATGCCAATGTGCACGAGGAGAGAAAAAAGGGATCTGGAATTTGTGATACGAACGAGGATATTATGAATCGCTCGGAGTTAGTAACAGAGCGGTGCATTTGTTTGGTCCGGCCCAACTTTGATTAAAGTTTGGCAAGCCACTCTGATTTTCCCGTCTTATGCTATTTATCCTCCACCATCCCGTCGAGCGATATCCCTTGTCAAACATTTCTTTCTAGCAAACCTGGCAAGGGTTTCATCGTCTTGACCCTCATGCTGACGCTAAGTCCTGGTTCGGTCTGCGACGTGTGCGCGGAAGAGTACGGCCCGCATTGTATTCCCCATTCCATCCCTTGCGGTGAGTCAACATTTCTCCCCAACGTGAAAAATTTCTGACCCCCCCATCCCACATCCCAGGCCATGTCCTATGTTCTACCTGCTGCCACAAGATCGTAGAAAAGACGTTGCCCCGCCTCAAACCCGTCTGTCCTTTCTGCCGTGAACAATTCACCAGTGACGATGTCCGTCTTATCCGTATTGACTTCTCTGCAAGCGGATATGCCACCCCAAGGCGGCGGGGTGGTATGCAAGAGGCCCTAGATACTTCCTTCCATCAGCCACCTCGTTTCCCGATCGTCGAGTCTGGCTTCTCGCGCACACGTGCCGAGGCTCGTCGTCTCGAGGACAGGGTCGCCGCCGTGGCCGCAAAAAAATGTTCAGTCGAGGAGGTTTCCACTCTTCACAAAGAACTTCAAGAGTGGTTAACGCATGACGAAAAACAAAAAGATGACCAGGTCCGTCGGACATCCGTCCCCTTTACCCAACTGCGGAATTTTTTTTGATCTGACTCACATCTCAGGTTTCTTCTCTCACTTTGAGTGCTGCGCTACTCAGAGCTATTCTTGTGAACCACTTCGCTCATTCCGAAGTAACCAAAATGGCCAAAACTGTCGAGGCCACTCTCAAAGGGAAGTTAGACGACATGGAACTAACCGTGTCGAAGTTGGAAGCTGAGCTTAAACAGTACGTTGCCATCCCGCCCTTTCATTTCATAACCTGATCTTTCCTATAGACAGGTAAATGACTCAATTTCGGCAGTTGATTTTTTTTTCTCTAACGTTGACTCGCATAGCAAACCCTTTATACCCAAAAAGTACAAGAATCTCAATCTCTGCGCGCAGAGCTTAGTCGCATGGCGCTGAAATCCGCCACGCGCTCGATTTCGCCTACTCGCTCCTCTTCTGCGGCCCCTACTATGGTCAGTGAGGCTCGTCGTCAGTCCGTTTCTTCGTCTGGTGCATCTGCATATGGTGTTGTTCCTCCTATGCCTCCTATGCCTCCTTCTACTCCTACGCCAGTGTCCCGCTTTTCTTCGCATCACATGCGCAGCGCCTCTGTTTCTCCTGGCTCCAGACCTGTTACGCCTGCACGAACGATGACTCCTGCTGTCCGTCACGAGACACCCCTCCGCTCCTCTAACCTCCGCCCCACCTCTCCTGTGACACCCTCCAAACCTCGGACCATGTCCATCTCCACTACCTCTCCCCACAAAATTCACCGCTCCTATTCTGATGAATCAGATAGAGAAGTGATCCACGAGCGTTGGATGCCTAACCCTGATATTGCGTACAGCCCTCCCAACGGCAAAACGATTAATTATCCATACGTAACACCCGCTACCCGCTCCCGTTCATCAGGTTCCAATGCAGCTTGATACCATCGCATCTCGACATAGACTTTTTGGTTTCTCTCCGGATTTCAGTCAAGCAGTCTTCGGACTACTATCCTAATATCTCTCTTATTGCTATCTTCGGTCTCGTCTTGATCTGCCTACTCTTTCTCTCTAGTATCTGGTCTCTTTTTCGCCTCTCTAATTCCTCGTCTCGCTGATCCTCGTCTCTCATCTTTTTGTTTCTGCTCCTCCTTGCGTTAACCCATCTTTTCCACTGTATCGTATATTATCTCCTTCTCTTCTCGTCTGGGCTGTCGGATAGATTTCTCAGCCACATCTCGTTCCCATTTTTTTGTTACTTATCATCTTTGACCTTCGACAACGCCAAGGAGAGCGTTTTCTAGCGCTGTTGGTTCAGCAGTCCAATATTCCTGTAGCATTGCATTTCCTCTATCTTGTCTCGGTCGCATTCGCATTTACACGATCCATTCACGATGACTTGGTTTGCAGATTTGTAGATTTCTGCATTCTTACGACTTTGGTACATGATTTTGGCTACGAACACTAGACGAATGACATTGATGATATTTCCCTTCCATTTTTCACCATCGCTCGGATCCCATGTCTGGGCGGATCATCGGTTGACATCCGGACAGTGATTTTTCAGATCGGTGAGTGTTTGTTTGAAGGAGGCCGTCTGACTGAGATGCCCGTCTTACTGCCGACATATTCCCGTAATGCGTCTCTGACATTCAAGTTCGCGATGCATCTTTCTCGTCCTGATCTACCTCTCCCGTTTCACTATCCCTAATCTGTAACACTCAGCGTGCCAGAACCCCTGAATATAATCATGACGAGATATTTGCGGCAAAGTGGTTACCATCCCTTCACATCTGCACAGCATCGCAGTCCAAGATGGCGCGTATTCCAATTGTCATCCCATCATTCTTCCGGCACCGCACAAGCATCGCGCGCTGAATCGTACATTCTCTCCATGCTAGAATGGAAATGTGAACCACAATGGCGACCACAATGGCGACGCCAGTACTGTTTTCGCGGCAATCGCGCGGCTGTTCATTTCGGTCGATGTCAACTGCCTCGACTGAGAGCAGTGCCATCGTTTCGCGTTGAGGCGCTCCAGGGATGAGAGCGTGGAACATGAAAGAACAAGAATCGAACTTTCAGAACGTGGTACACGTACGTACGTACACGGGCGAGATTGCGTGAGGGACGACGTGGCTGGACGGGTTGGGCGAGATAAGACCTGCGTCACTGTGATGCGAGCCACGTTGTACTTGTCGTTTGCTCTGATGGCGAAACGGCGGTGGAACGGGACATATGGCGGGACTCCAAGACTGGCATGGGTGCAACGTTGACTACACGTGTTTCTGACGTGCTGAGACTCTCGCATACTTTTAACTTACGGGAAAGATATTAGACAATCGACGCTCAAGGTGTGCCTCCTTTGGTCCACGGGTGGATGTGGGTCTTCCACTGGGAGCGTGTTCGATATCGGTATTGGAGCATCCGTTCATGGAGGGTTTCCTTATTTCAATGCACAGGCCGATCGATCGCAAAGCGATTGATTCAATGCCAGCTGGAGTACTATTTCATCGAACCGTTGGCACGCATACGATGTATTCAGTCGAGCGCGTTTCCTTCCATTTCGAGATCTTGTCCAAATCGATACGGCTATTCCTAT
>JBBPQP010000965.1:0-14730 GCA_038092555.1 Boletus subgraveolens
CTGGTGACCAGCCCGTCTATGAGGTGGCAATCCGTCGATACTCGAGTTCGGTTTTCATTGAAAGAGTGCCGAGTCTGTCTGCCCATTCGCACGATATATCCAAACACCCTGGTCCAGCGTGATATAGATAAAGGGTGGAGGTCGACAATGTCGCGCGCGACATCGCCTAGTCTGCTTGCATGGACTCAGACATTCCATGTTGTTGCTCCGCCGTGGGCCTCCCTTGACTAGTAGAGACTCTGACGTGTGGCGCAGCAAGGCGTGAGCGCAGCCACGGAGCCCTGTCTTCGGACGGGCGACGCTAAGCGATAGGCAGCGCTTTTCTGCCTGCCACATCATCCGAGTTCGCCCGCTCGTCCTCGTCGCTCGTTTCACCCACCCACCACTACCTGGCCTCCATTCTCCTAATTCGAGGCGTCTTGCCAATTTCCCATACCTGGGATCCCGAGTGCGCCAGTGCACCCTGTCGGATCGGACCACTCGCAGTGAGGCATGGCTGCCCACTCTCACAGCTCACCCCCCCACGGGATTAACATTGTCCGCCCGGGGTCGGAAAGCGCTCTGTGCTTTCGCTCACCCTCCTCTCGTTACTTCATACTGATCGTCCGATTGCACATGTATATACACATTTGACTCTTCCCTACCCCAGAGCTCTCCGGTTGAACCAAGTCCAAAGAGCCGCTTTTTACGAGAGAGCAATCGATCTTATGTAAATCTCACCTGCGTCCGGCCTGTAGGCTGTGAAGGCTTTAGCATTTGACATTCTTTCAGCGAATGGAGTTAGACTGACTACTTAATCATTACTTGTAGGCAGTACGACCCGGGGGAAAACCAATTTCAGATCTGCCCGAGCTGGAGACATACAGCAAGGATGGTGATGATAACCTCTTGAGGCAGAGCCCGTCTACCTCCTTTCTAACATCATCATCTACTAGTACATACCGCCAACCCGGAAACCGCAGACAAGCTTGATGACGGGATGGAGAGACCATGTAGCTAGAATTCACGATGGAGGATTTATGGAGGATTTTGATTACTTCATGGTAGTAATCTCAGTGAAGAGTTGCCTGTAGCGACATGCACTGGGTTTATTCCAATATCACATTGAACCTCAAGCTTCAAGGCTGTCATACATCCGCAATCCTGTTGAGAATTTCCCCTGAACTAAATCATTCCAGTTGAGATCAGTGGAAAGGGTAAAAAAGCAGTAATAGATCTCACCAACACATCCGCTTCTCTTATTTTCTTTCTCTAATCGCACTTCCCACAAGCCTGTATGGAGGTAAGTTGATTTGTTAAGAAGCCACATGAAGAGATATCCATACCATACCCCTCTAGACGTGACACACATCAGGGGACCGAGTCCACCAAGTGATAATACTCGTAGAAATCAGTCGGGACACCATTGTCGTACATATTGTAGCAGGTGTTTGGCCCAATGGTCACCGCATCATCACAGGTGTTGTAATTGGTGCACGCGAATACCATCCAAGCGTAGTTGAGGGGATCGTACCAGTAAACGGACAGGAAACCCGGGGCGCCGTCCCCAACTTTTGCCGGCATGTCATCGGTGCCGACAACCACACATGTGCCCGTGCAGTCTTGGCTACTGCAGAATACGAATGCGTCACTATCAGCAGGGTAGGTAACGTCAGGGGTGGCACTGGTAGGCTCGGCAGTTTGTTGGGCAAGAACGCCACTCATAACGAAGAGGGCGGGGAGGAAGAGTGCATAAGTGTTGAGGTGCATGGTGTATCGTGTCAAGGAGCTCGACACGGCTAAGGAAGCTGTGAGTTGGAGGCGCAACTTTATAGAATTTTAGGTCCTCAGCACTCTCATGTGAAGAAACCCACGTAAAAGATCGCCGCTCTTCGGGGCCGGACCGTCAGGTGGCGGCCGGGGAGGTAGACATATCCTGCTGCATAAGTGAGCATGCTTGATATGACAGCGTGAGTGGGTGTAGAACTCACGGCAAAAATCCGTGGGTGCTACTTGCAAACATATACAATAAGTCAACAAGTGCCTTCATCCCGAGTATACTGTTAGCAGGTGATACTGGAACACAACACCGAAACGGGGTAGACTGTCCTACGATTGGTGAGTGTCACTGCGAGGAATATCAATGACGTCTGTTTCCTTTCTTAGTTGGCGTACACGGTTCAAGCGTTTTGGACGATGGGAGAGCGAACTTGTGGGCCATCTAATTGAGCCGTGATGGGAAGGGCGTCGCTTAGTGAAGGGGGGTACAAGTCAGAGAGAAACAAAGCAAAGCAGCAGATCAAGTGTTCGCTTTCAAAGGCTTTTTCCACGACTTGCCGCGTCGTACTAAACCCCAACTGCCCACGGAACGGCCCGAGGGGTTAATGAAGTTGGATCACAAGCTTCTCGACACTAAACTCGGCATTCAGTCCATGCGATCGGTAAACCTGAAGCTTGAAGCGTGATTAGTCTCAGTGTGGCAACCGGGGAGATGAGCGAGGAGGGAAAGGGTACCTTAATTGATCGGTTGTGCGATGTAAAACCCGCTGTTACCGTAGCGGGGGAAAATACAATACAATATTAAATGTACATCTCGGAAGGGAAGGCAGCGAGAAAGAGTCCATCTGGGAATGTATGTCAGGTGGTGTACATGATGGCCATCGCGCTGGTGATCTTAGGATCTACAACACTCAAGTTCCAGGCTCGGCAGTGACGGACGTATGGATAATTGAGGTGCAATTTCGAACGTCTGCTATCCGTACATCTGGATCATTTAGCATGGATTCTCGGAAAAGGATCTGTGGCTCAAATAGGGTTATATTGTAATTTCGGCCTTGAGTGACTCACTTCTCTCTGTCAAGGTGTGATATACATCGTGCGATTTCCATACCGAAAGTGCTGGGGGACACGAATGGGGACGAGGAACCACAACGGAAGATAGTGGTTGGGACGGCGTTCGGGCTCGGGGTTGAAGGGCATAGTGGTTGTAGGGAAAGAGCAACAGGGAGCAAAATATATGTCCATAAGTCTACGGCGTCCCTCTTCACCCGGACCTCTGGGTCAGAATATGCCTCAAGAAACGAGGATGAACACACGAACTATGACTTCAGCCGTAAACTTTTGGGAAGACTACATGTTCTTCCAGTCGATGAAGGGGTCCTTTGCAACAACTCGATATAAACCTTGCATATGGTGGTTGCACTGTATGCACGAGATCTTAAACCATTTGTCTGCATCCTCAGACCGTAGATACGATTCTATTAACTTATGAGGCCATTTGACAGTTTACACGGTGAACTTACGTTATAAGACGGTGCTCAGTCTGTTGCACAAAGGGGAGTTCTGTAAGAAGACCATTGCTCCCTTGAAGCACATCTCCGTTTCGTCCAACGAAGACTCCAATACTTTGATCTTGTTGCTGGGTAAGATGAGATCGGCATACATTTAGAACAAATGCAAGAAAGGAAATGGCGGCGACAACGAATCCGGAGACACTGGGAAGGAAGGAAAATGCGATCGTACTACCCATCATCTGCAAGTGGGAATACTAGTTGGGGGTAAAAGCCTGGGGGGCTGACGTATTGATGGTGGTCCGCATTGTGGAACCTTCAACCAGTGCTCTTGCGGTTGGAAGTTGGAACGCAGAAACGTGGAGTTTGATCACTGTGGCAGTGTTGGTCTTTGGGTGTTGGATCGATTAGCATCTTCAATATTATGCGATTGCTGTACCTTCCTAACAAATTGGAAGATCAAGAAACATGTATTTTGAAGAGACAGATACTACTTCTTTAAAATGAAGTCAACGTTCTTCTGCCACGTTATCATCCTAATTGGCAAGCATCCCGGAAACGTGCAGCAGGAGGTCAGTATTATTCAGTGAGTGGGTCGTTTCTGCGAACACTGGTAGTACATAGTAAGTTTCTTGCTCATTTGTAAACAAACCAGAAAGAGGCTCTTCTCGACGCCACAAAAGAAGGGTTCAAGGGACGGAAAAAATGTGTTCAACAAATGGGCGGACTCCCTAACTCATGCTAATGAGGCAAAGATACCTGACGCCTAGGTTCGGCAGACCCCTAGCTCGGAAACTGCAGATAGACTAAATGACGGGATGGAGGCTATATCAGTTTCAAGCATGCATGGATGTATTGTGGAGTTCCAAACGAGTTTCCAGCGACAATGTCATCTGCTAGGACCCACAGCCCGCGAATGGAGACCAAATATGTGGCTAGAGTTCACGATGGAGTATTCTGACTTCATGGTATCGACGAAGATTTGCGTGTAGCGACGTGGATTTGTTCCAATGTCATATTGAATCTCCATGATGCTGTACATCCACAATCCTATTTAGAATTTCCCCGAGCTAGAAAATTCAGTTGAGATCAGTGGGAAGGGTAAAAGCGTAATAGATCTCACCGATACCCTCGCTGCTCTCCTTTTCCCTCTCCAACCGCACTTCTCGCAAGCCTGTATGGAGGTAAGTGTATTTGTTAAGAAGCCACATAAAGAACTATTCATACCCTTCTAGGTAAGATATATATACATCCATAACCCGGGGCCTTACAGGTACCAGTACCAACCAAAGTCAGTCGGAACACCGTTGTCGTACAGATTGTAGCAGGTGTTTGGCCCGATGCTCACGGCATCAGCTGAGGTATAGTAGTCGACGCAGGTGTAGAGTTCGATATTGTAGGTGCCGGGAGCATACCAGTAGATGGATTGGAAGCCCATGTCATTCGGGGCGGCCTCCCCGTCGTCTTCGGTGGCACTGAGATACTCTCCGTCGACAATCTCACATGTGCCTGTGCAGTCTTGGTCGCTGCAGAATACGAACGCAACGCCATCGGGGTAGGTAACGTCAGGGGTGGCACTGGTAGGCTCAGCGGTTTGTTGGGCAAGAACGCCACCTATAACGAAGAGGACGGGCAAGAATAGTGCATAAGCGTTTAAATGCATGGTGTGAAGGGCCAAGGAGCTCAACGAGGCTAACAAACTTGGGGGTTGGAAGCGCGATTTTATAGGATTTCAGGTGCTCAACACTCTCATGTGAAGAAAACCCACGCGAAGGTCATTTTTGTGCGTGGCCGGATTGTCAGATGGCGGCCGGGGAGGATGACCCATCCTCTTGCATATTTGTCCAGGCTTAATATGACAACACGAGTGGGTGTAAAAACCACGGCACAAGATATGAGGTCGCTACCTGCAAGTATATATAACGGGTCAACAAGTACCCTCGTCCTGAGTAAATTGTCATCATGCGTTACTCCGTCTCGTCTCAAAAGGTACTTCCCGAATGGTGCAGGGTGTCAGTACCCTTCGAGTTACATCAGCCCTCTCGACCAGTTCATTGGTCTACTGCAGTTACGTCACGGTGCCTGTGAACATGATATCGCCACATTCACCATTGTCGACAGGAGAGTACGTTTGGTGTACCCAGATGCACACAATCGGTTCGAAGAACAAGAGACAAGATATAGGAAAGCCTAACAACATACGAAGATCCTGGAAGCGGAGTGGGGAATGAGAGTGAGCCACGTGAGCCACTGACCAAAGCAGTGCAGAGTTACTCGGGGGACTTTTTCGGCTCGGTCAAGGTGTCAACAATATTGTTGCAGATAATCTGCCGCGACGTGGTAAGCAACTATGCATTAGGTCCACAATGAACATCCCACCTCTTCTTGATTCCCAGTGAAATGACGGTGGTGACATCTGCTAACGGATACCTCTATTTCCGCAATTTTATAGATGTCGATACGACCTAGGCTGCTACCAGAAATACCCTTCGTATGATTAGAACGACTGTCTTCTGATCTCCAAGTTTTGGGAGGCTAACATTGAAACACCTGGCTTGTTGAGTCATCCCGTGGGAAAGTCCGTTCCGGGATTTCATGAGAATTTGCGTCAGGATGGACTTTCGTTGTCACCGCATGGGAGCGAGCAAACGCTAGTGGGAACCCCGAAGAGTCCCAGGTAGCTCGGCTGGTCCGTGAGATCGTACCTCATCACAGGTCACTCAGCGATGGTTCTCAATGATAATTAAGAAACCTACTTCTCCCCACCGTCACCCAAATCCATGTCGCATCAGCAAGATGGCTAGTTACTGTCGCGGTCTGTGACGTCTACACACTGATCATACAACTTGTACCCCAGTCAAAATGACAATGAAGGATCGTCCGATAAAAAAAAGTAAAAAGTAAGGAAAACTATAAATTAAGTGGACTCGTTTTCAACGTATTTTACTTAGTAGCGCCGCGTTATTATCCCGAGTGACAAGCATCCTGGGAATGTGCAGCGGACCCCTTCCCCTCATCGCTTCGAGGACAGTATTATTCAGAGAGTCGGTCATTTCTGCATACATGGCAAAATTTTTGCTCACTTATTGGCAAGCCAGAAAGAGGCTCTTCTCGATGCCACACAAAAAGAAGGGAAGGAAAAGATGTGTTCATCAAACGGGGGGACTCCAGAACTCATCCTGATGAAGCAAGGATAGCCTCGCGTCTAGGCTCGCCAGACAGCCGTAAAGATAGAAGAAACCATTGTGTCCCGTTTCCGTTTTCCCCGACAACCGGGGTGCATGGTATCGGTACATCGTCACGCCTGTTCTTCGTCCATTCAACTGACCGAACTTCACCTTGCTCGGGCAAGCCATTGATTTCGTGAACCAGACCCTAGCAGTTGGTGTACTTTCTTTCTCTTGTCTGCTCACTAAATTTTGTGTTTAAGGCTTTTTGTATATGCATCAACAAATGTGGCAGTGAGAACGAAGACCGGTGATTATGCCACTGAAAATATTCTCGTGGATGGTTCTAGTATCTATAAAGACAGGTGGCATCCCATAGATACCCGGCGAGCCCGCCATGGTGGCTATCTCCCTCAGCCGTAAGCGGTCTGAAGTTGAGATCAAGTATTACTTCATTGATTTCGGCCCATCAGCATAGTTTGCTCCCGAGCAACATGAACGCCTAGTTGCCGGAGGACTATGCCGAACACGGGCCCCTGAGCAGGTTTCTGGGTTATCCCATGACCGATTCGAGTTAGACGTGTATTATATTGGAAGTGCGTTTTCCATATTTCTTGACTAACTCTTGGGGCTCCCCATGAAGCACGTCACGTTTGTATTCCACATCGAGTGCTTCATTATCTATATTATGGTGGCTATCATCGTTGTTCTCGCCAGCTTCCCCTTTGATCACTGTTTCCTCGCTCCCCTCGACTTCCCTCTGAACAATTCATTGACCTTACTTCCAACATCCATTCATTCACGTGCTTTCTATTGGTTTATCTATATCCGTTTCGGTCTGTTCATGCATCCAACGGTTGCCGTCATTCGTCCAGACTCTGACTCATGAAGGAATGCTGCAGTGGACTGGCAGTGAACGCAGCCAACGAAAAGTTGCAAGGAACCAAGCGACTCGACTCTTCGGGTGCTCGAGTGGATTCTACCTGGTGTTCAAGTTTACCTCGGGCAGCTCATGCAACATAGCCGAAGCTCGGCGATTGGGGATGTCCGAATTGAGTGCAGAGGGCTTGCCATCGAGCAATGTGCGAAGTTCGCGAGGTCATTCGTCTCTACCCCTGAGCAAGGTCCGTCCCGGGTTTGCTCGCTGATTAGGATTTCAAGGATTTGAGGCGACTTCGGCCCGCTTGCCTACGAGCCCTACATTCGAGAGACCCGTTTCTGCCTCCGAACCCAACTTGATGATGCTCGCCATCCAGGGATACCCAACTCGGAAATAATAACAAAAATACAAATAAAAATGAAGTGGCGTAGGCTCCTCAACGAAAACCCACTGTGACGCACAATCCCTGGGGATCAAATGCATGGTTGTTCACTACGTCGCGGCGGAATATTATCTGCGACTTTGCCATAGCTGGTGTCCTGCATCTAGGTGCATAAAATCAGCTCCACTAACAAGTGACAAGATGTAAGGAAACCCAGCAAAGTGCGAAGATCCCGGAAAGGGAAAGGGAGATGAATGCGATCCAAATGAGCCAACGAATACAATGCACCTGAGTGTCAACCTTTTTCGCGATCTCGATCACTAGACGCACTCTCTTATGATGCAGGTGGCGTTCTCATGTTCACAGAAACCGTGATCGAACTGCAGGAGGTCAATGAACTGGTCGAGAAGGCTGATGTGAAAAGATACTGACACCCTGCACCATTCGGGAAGTACCTTTTGGGATGACACTGTCTGCTCCGTTTCAGCGTTGATTCCCGTATAGCATGCTGACAATTTACTCAGGACGAAGGCACTTGGTGACTTGTTATATATACTTGCAAGTAGTGATGCCAGACTTTGTGCCGTGGTTTCTACACCCACACATTGTCACATTAAGCGTGGACACATATGCAGGAGACAGATCACCCTCCCCGGCCGCCATCCGACGGTCCGGCCACCCATGGAAAATGCCCTTCGCGTGGGTTTTCTTCGCATAAGAGTGCCGAGCACCTAAAATTCTATAAGATCGCGCTTCCAACCTGCAAGTTCGTCACCCTCATTAAGTTCCTTGGCCAAACACCATGCACTTCAATACTCATGTACTCTTCTTACCCGTCCTCTTCGTTATGACTGGCGTTCTTTCCCAACAAACTGGCGAGCCTACCAGTGCCACCCCAGACGTTACCTACCCCGCTGGCGATGCGTTCGTCTTCTGCAGCGACCAAGACTGCGCAGGCACATGTCAGCTTGTCGACGGCAACACGCTCCTTTTCCAGGAAGACACCGGGGAGTACCTCCCGAACGACATGGGTTTCCTGTCCATCTACTGGCATGATCCCGACAACGAACCCTGGACACTCACCACGGCCGCCAACTACTACGGCTCAGAGCAGTCCGTGTTCGTCAATCCAAACACCTGCTACAATCTGTACCTCGACGGCGTTCCGACTGACTATTATTACTATCGGTACTCCGGGCAGTGATGTGTATCTTATCGAAAAGAGTATGGATATTTCTTTATGTGGCTTCTTCAAAAAAAAACTACGTCCGCACAGGCTTGCAGGAAGTGCGGTTCGAAAGAGAAAAGAAGAGTGTCGGGAGTGTTGGTGAGATCTATGTATTACTGTTTTAACCCTTCCCACTGAACTCAACTGGATATTCTAGTTGGGGGGGGATTCTAAGGAGGATTGTCGATGTACAACATCATTGAGGTTCAATACGATATTGCAACAAATCCACGTCGCTACACGCAAATCTTTACTGATGGCGCCACCACGAAGTCATAACACCATCGTGAATTCTAGCTATTTGGTTTCCATCACGTCATCAAGTTTATGTCCGGTTTCCGGGATGTGGATACCAGTGCACAATGGTATCTCAGAAATGATAAATCGCATCCTATGCATTCTCAAATCCCCTACACGCAAGTATCTCCATGATTCCATGATTCCACCTCATCGCGCTGACACCTCTGCACCAGGTCTCCTGATAACGGCTGCAGGTAGTTACAGAGGCGGAACTCGCAAAGGCCTTGATTTGACTGTCGGCGGTCCAGCCATCATCCAAGCTTCCGACGCTCCTGTGACTATAAGAGGTGGTACTCTTCTGCGTACTGTCCGACGCCGTGCGGACAATAAAGTGACATGTGGCCCGTCCCTCCTCGTAGATGAGATATTATGCCTCAGCAGTGCTCCCACCATCGATCGTCTCGTGAACACGACCTGGAACTGTGATATCTCTGCGCTCTCCCCATCAGCACCAGCGCGAGATACACTTTTGTATCTCCAAAGGGCGACTCGGGACCCATAGGTGGGCAAACGTCCTACCATATACCGTTCCCTCGTCTCTGTCTCGACCCCTCCAACCCCGCTACTTTACCCACCCTGAGCTTCTCGCGTCCAAGTCGTTCGTCTGTCCTTCTGGAAAGGGCGCCTGTCAGTCTGCTTCGGGGTACTTGAAGTTGATGGGGAAATTGTGTAAGGCGTTGCAGTAGCAATTATGTCATTGATCTGTGGGGTAGTCTGGAATTAACTTGGTACGAGATGAACGTCATGGATAATAACCTCTTGAGGTAGAGCCCATCTACCTCTTTCTGTCGTCATATAATAATATCCCCAACCCGGAAACCGCAGACAGATTTGATGAGGTGACAGGATGGAAAGACCATGTAGTTAGAATTCACGATGGAGGATGCTGGTTACTTCATGGTAGCAATATCAATGAAGATTTGCGTGTAACGACGTGGGTTTATTCCACTACTACATCGAACCTCAAGCTTCAAAACTATTGTACATGGACAATCCTATTTAGAATTTTCTCTGTACTAAAATATCCAGTTGAGATCGGTGGAAAGGGGAATAGATTTCACCCACTACCACCTCTCTCGAACCGCACTTCCCGCGAGTCTGTATGCAGGGATTGTTAAGAAACCACATGAAGAGATGTCCTTATCCCTCTAGATGAGATATGCATCAAACCACCGCGTCTGCCGAGTGATAATACTCATAAAAGTCAGTCGGGACACCGTTGTTGTACAGATTGTAGCAGATGTTTGGCCCGATAGTCATTGCCGCTTCATCACGGGTGTAGTGTTCCATGCACGCGTATAGCGCCCAAGCGTGGTTGCCGGAATCGTACCAGTAAATGGACTGGGAGCCCATGCTATTCGGAGCCAATTATGTACGAGTGGAAATATACCGTCCGTGTTGTGGCTGAGTCGGGGGACCATGACTCCAGGCTGAGCGTCCAAATGCAGGTTCAGCAAATATTCCTGTGTAGAACATGGCACGGACAAGTCGAGGCTGGAGGCTGAATCGGCGTTAATAGTAGACCTACTCCAAGTGGCCTCTGGCGGGCTGCAAGTTGGAACGCAGATGCCTCGGAGTTTGATTACTGTGGCAGTGTTGCTCTTTGGTTGTTCAGCGGACTCGTTCGGTGCCATGGATGCACCTTGCGATTATATTTCAATGTGCTCGAGCAGATTCTACCCAATGTTCAAGTTTGCTTCGGGCAGCCCATGCAACACATGTGAAGCTCGATAATCGGAGAAGACTGGATCACTTTGGGATGTTCGGATTCAGTGCAGAGGGCCTGCCACATCGAGTAGTGTGCAAGGTTCGCGGATTGATTCATCTGCACCCCTATGATTGAACTCAGTCCCGGGTTTGCTCGCCGACTTGCATCTCAGGGGTCTGAGATGACTTCAACTTGCCTACGAGCCCTACATTCGAGAGGGCACGTTAAACCCGTTTCTGCCCTCGAACCCAACTTGATAATGCTCGCCATCAAGCGATTCCCCATTCTCTGTGGTCCGTGGATTCAATGCATGATTACTCACCACGTCGCGGCAGAATATTATCTGCCACTCTGCCATTGTTGATGACCTGCGCCTAGACGCATAAAATCAGCTCCAATGACAAGAGTCCAACAACAAGAGAGAAGCTGTAAGGAAACCCAGCAACGTGCGAAGATCCCGGAAGGGTAATGGGAAATGAATGCGATCCAAGTGAGCCAAAGAATGCAATGCAGAAGTGTGCAAGGGTGTCAACCTTTTTCGCGATCTCGATCACCAGACACACTCTCAGATGGTGATATCATGTTCACAGAAACCGTGACGCAACTGCAGAGGATCCGTGGAATGATCGAGGAGGCAGGTGTGAAAGAGTACCGATGTCTTACACCTTTCGGGAAGTACCTTTGGGATCAGACTGTCTGTCCCCTCCCAGTGTTATATTTCTGTATGACCTACTAACAGTATATTCAGGCCGAGGGCACTTGTTGACTTGTTATATGTTTGCAAGTAGCGCCCACGGATTGTTTGCCGTGAGTTCTACACCCACTCACGTTGTCATGTCAAGCATGGTCACATGTCTACCTCCCCGGTCGCCATCTGAAAGTCCGGCCCCGAATAGCGATGATATTTTCGTAGCGACGCCAGACTTTGTGTCATGGTTTCTACACCCATTCACGTTGTCATATTAAGCGTGGATACATGCCCAGGAGGACAGGTCAGCCTCCCCGGCCGCCATTCAACAGTGCGGCCACCCACATAAATGACCTTCGCGTGGGTTTTCTTCACATGAGAGTGCTGAGCACCTCAAATCCTATAAAACCGTACTTCCAACCCGCAAGTTCGTTGCCCTCGTCGAGCCCCTTGGCCCTTCACACCATGCATTTCAACGCTCATGCACTCTTCTTACCCGTCCTCTTCATTATAAGTGGCGTCCTTGCCCAGCTAGTTGCCGAGCCTACCAGTAGCTCCCCTGCCGTTACCTACCCTGCTGGTAGTGATGCATTCGTCTTTTGCAGCAGCCAAGACTGTACGGGCACATGTGAGGTTGTCAACACTGACACTGTCGCGGGAAAAACTTTGCACGACGCGCCGAACGATATGGGCTTCCAGTCCGTTTACTGGTACGATCCCGGCAGCTACGGCTGGTTGGTGTACGCGTGCTACAACTGTGACGAGGACCGCCTAGACGTGGACATCGGGCCAAACACCTGCTACAATTTGTACTATGACGGTGTCCCGACTGCCCTTTACGGGTATTACTACGTGCTTGACTGATTTGTACCATACCTAGAGGGGTATGAATATCTCTTCGTGTGGCTTCTTAACAAACGAGCTCACATGCATATAGGCTTGCGGGAAGTATGGTTCGAGAGCGAAACAAAGAGAGGCGGGGTGCCGGTGAGATCTATTGCTGCTTTTACCCATCCCACCGAACTCAAGTGGATAAAGCTCTAGTTCGGGGAAATTTCTAAAAAGGATTACCGATGCACCATTGAGGTTCAATATGATATTGGAACAAATGCACGTCGCTACACGCAAATCTTCGTTGATATTACTACCATGAAGTCAGAATACTCTATCGTGAATTCTAGCTATATGATCTCCGTCCCGTCATCAACGTTATCTGCCGTTCCGGGGCTGTAGGTACTAGTGGATGACATTATGGCTGGAAACTCGATCGGAACTCCACCGCGAGTGCACGCTGAAAATTGATATAGTCTCCATCTCGTCACATCTGGTGAAGCTGTTGCTCAGGAACTGTTTTGCAATACTAATTTGTCCGTGCTCCACAACGGCACAATCCTGAAATTGGAGTTCTGCCTTCAGTAGTCGCCTTGTCACGACTTTGAGACCCGTTCACTCACGGGAGTCTAGAGCAGGAGTACAGTGGACAATGGCATCTCAGAAATGATGTTAACGCATGCTACGGTGGTGATCTGGAATTAATTCGATACGGTATCAGTAACGTGATGGGCGGTGACAGATGATGAGACATTTTGGGGAAGTCGTCCTCATTCCGACTAAATACCAGCTCGTCCACACCTGGAGGGTGCATGCTGAGTCTTGCTGTAGGTGATGTGCACTTGCTCTCTCTTCTCCTTCCCAATTTGTAGCGGTGCGTGAGACCACCCAATCACTGTGCTGGGAGAGGACAACCTGGGCTGTCTATCAGGTGCCCCTCTCTGAAGGTTATGGCCATGTGCAGTGCGTGCATGGACAGTTAAAGGGGCAGCATGGGGCATGCAATCTCCTCTCAAGCCTGTGAAAGCTCTCGTCAGGCGGCTTAACTGCTACCAACCGCCGCCTTTCAAGTTCCAAGATCTAGATGAAGGTGGGTGGGGAGAAGGAGGCTTCTTATGAGCCAGAGCCATCAGTGACCGGTTGACCTGTGATGAGGTTGATAAAGTAACTCAGTCGCGTGCGGGCAATGGACTGTTTGTATATTCACCTGATAAAGTAACTAAGTATGGAGTGAGCATGATTAGAGGAACTACAGTATTGAGAGCTCACCTCAGTTGCATGCAGGCAACAGACTGAGGGGAGCACTGTCGAGCTAGAGACTATATACATTTGGCTTTAAGTACTCAAATGTAAATGGTTAGACTACATTACTAAGGGTCGAGAACAAAAGAGAACAAGCAAGTACACTATAAAGGTTGCAGCATAGGAACAGAGAATGTAGAGCGTACATATATGGTTTGTAGAATGTAGGGGCGTGGTCCAACAAGTGGCTGTGCACATGCTTGCCTGTTCTGACACTCCCCCTCAAGCTGCGTGCAGTCTGAGTTTGGCTGTGAAATGCTTGACTTTCGGCGATGGGAGCGCTTTTGTGAATGTGTCGGCCACCATTTCACTGGTTGGACAGAATATGAGTTGGATCTTGCCATCATCAATAATCCATTGGATGAAGTGAAAACGCACGTCGATGTGCTTAGTGTGTGCATGGTATTGGTGATCCTTGGCAAGCGCGATGGCCGATTGGTTGTCTGAGAAAATGGTGGTGGGATTTGTGACAGTAATGAACGTTTCGGCTATAAGGGACCAGAGCCAGAGTGCTTCCTTGGCAGCATGTGTCGCACCAACATATTCACTTTCGGTGGTGGATAAAGAGACAATCTCTTGTCGCTTTGAGCTCCACGAAATGGCCCCTCCGTCAATCAAAAAGGCATAGCCTGATATGGCACAGTGATCCTCGATTACGCTGCTGTCTGCGTCTGTATACCCCACAAGAGGTTTTTCTCCCCCTCCGTATGTTAGCTGTAGGGCTTTCGTGCCTGATAAGTAATGGTAGATGCATTTTACCATGTCCCAATGCGCTTGACCATGGTTGGATGAAAAACATGAGACTTGTGAGATGGCGTACACGATGTCCGGCCTTGTTCCAAGTGCTGCATACATGAGCGATCCGACGGCTTCCTGATACGGTATGTGATGCATGGCAGCGTGTTCAGCAGCGGTGGAAGGGGACTGGGTGGTGCTGAGTTTGGTGCTGGGATCCATGGGCGTTGAGATGGGTTT
>JBBPQP010000966.1:0-14729 GCA_038092555.1 Boletus subgraveolens
CCATTGCCCTTGAGCGAGATGCACTGGTACTTCGCCCACCAGGACACCCAGATTGGTCAACGTCATTGGGAAACCTCGCAGCTCTTCTCTCCACTCGCTACAATCAAATTGGGGAAATGGAGGACCTCAACGAGGCAGTTGCCCTCAAGCGAGATGTACTGGCACTTCACCCATTGGGACACCCATATCAATCAATGTCATTGAGCAACCTTGCAGGCTACCTCAATAAGCAGTTCACACAATCAGGTCAGTTGAATGATAAAGAGGAGCTATTCACTCTCTACACTCAGCTGGCGCATGTGCTGCAAATGCCATCTTCCTCTGATCTCTTTGCTGTAAGGTCATGGATCCGTGTAGCTGAGGATTTCCGGCACCCCACAACACTTCTGGCATACCAAACATTTCTTTGACTACTTGTTCATCACCTGGCCGCTCTGCCATCCTTACCTCAATATCTTACCATCTTCAGGAACCTCACATCATCAGTTGCAGTTGATGCATTCTCAGCTTGTCTTCACCAATACTTCTTTGTTGATGCCATTGAGTTCCTAGAGTGAGGTCAGGGTGTCTTTTGGAGCCAGCTCACTCACCTCCATTCCCTGCTTGATGATGTCATTGCTTTTGGCTCAGCGGGAAGAATGCTGGCCAACGAGTGTGTGAAATTGATGTCACGCATTCGAAATGCCCTCAATTCACCTGGTGCAGATCAGCATGATCAAGTGTGCCATCTCAACATGGAATTGCAAACAGTTGTCACTGATGTCCGTGAGTTACCTGGGCTCTCATGTTTCCTTCTGCCCTCCCTCTTCCCCAATCTTCAGCAGGTGGCCTGCGAGGGCCCTGTCATTATTGTGAACGTGAGCAAGTATGGCTGCGATGCTCTCATAGTCTTAATTGACCAGGACCCCGTTCATATCCCACTGTTAATCACCAAGGAAGATGTTCGAGAACTGTCATCGAAGTTCCATACCTTGACTGTGCACGCAAAGTCAATGGACGTGATGAGGGAACTCTGCATCAGATTGCGGAAACTCTGGGATGACATCGTTTCCCCTATAGTTGACTTCCTCCAGACAATACATCCATTTCAGTCACGCATCTGGTGGTGCCCCACTGCAGAGTTCTCCCTTCTTCCCCTGCACACTGCCGGTCCATTCAGGAATGGTGACAGAAAACTCGGTGATCTGTACATCTCATCCTACACCCCCACCCTCACTGCCCTCATTTGTGCTAGACGCCATGATCTCCCATATTCTGCCGCCAAAGGGAAATCCATTGTTGTGATAGGTCAAGCGAAAGCCAAGGGCGAGGACGAACTTATGTCCATCGGCACCAAACTGACTGATGCTGGTCAGTGTGTTGGTGACCTGGCCACATTCACGCGCATTGAGGATGAAGAATGCTGTATTGCTCGGGTCACCAATGAACTTGGGAAGAACAAATGGATGCACATTGCATGCCATGGTATCCCCAATCGGAAACAGCCATTCAAGTCTGTGTTCACTCTCCACAATGGACACTTCACTATCCAACGAATCATCCAGTGCAATTTAGAGAACCCCCAGTTTGCTTACCTCTCTGCCTGCCATACAACTGTCGGAGACGAGAAGAGCCCGGATGAGGTGATTCATCTTGCAGTGGTGATGCAGTTCGCTGGATTCTGTTCTGTGATCGGGACGATGTGGGCAGTGGATGACGCTGAGATGAACAAGATCATGTCCATGTTTTACAATAATATGCGAGATGAGTCTGGTTGTTTGGATCATACCCGTGCTGCGTTCGTGCTGCAAAAGATGATGAGATTGGTGGATATACCACTTGATCAATGTATCTTGTATGTACATCTCGGTGCCTAGTTCTCTACCCTGCTTTTCTTTTTTGCTTTCCCCTGCTGTACTTGTTGTCCATAGCTATTACCTCATCTGATATCGAACATACCACAGGACTTGTGTGAAGCAAAAATGTCAGGTCTTCACGGTTGTATTTAGCTGGAAATACTATACTGAACAAGTGGCAACAGGGGTAGTGTACACCAGATCTCATTTGGCTAGGGAAATGATCGCCTCTTCAATTTGCACCTGCGAATTTGATCATGAGGGCGAGCCAGATTTGTGGTTCTTGATATAGCCAGGGAGGTGGTTCACATGGCAGGTAGGCTATCGGGGACATTCAGGTGGGCTGGGAAAGAAGCGATCGAAGGAGATTGGTTACCCACAGTGAATGCGCCAGGAACAGCACACACTATGACTTTCTTTCTAGCCCACTCTTCAGTGATCAAGTAGGTGGCGACTGAGAGAGTGTGATTAGATTGTCATGAGGGGTGATTTCAGCGATAGTACATGTACTGATTCCACAAGCGGACTGGGTTGGTCGGGTGTGGGGGTTTGGTATGAGCACATGATGATGTCAATCAGCACGTACCAGATCGTCGAGTGAGGGTGTATAGGGAACGTGAGAAAGTTTTGCTTCTGGGACTTTTTCACTGACTGAAATGGTCATGATTTGAAGCTTGTGGACGAGAAGTGGGGGAGAGTCTTATCATGGGCTGACATGGGAATTGCACAATTTCCTGGCTATACCAACTTGCACTGTGGATAGTAGATACCATTAATTTTGGTGTAAAAATCAGCTGAATATAAATGCACATTCACCTAACATTCAAGGAATATGTTGTCGAAATGTGCAAGTGTGCGCGCCACCGATTCCGTACGATACATTTCTCATTCATCACCATATGCTCTCCATTCCATACACATATAGCCCGACCGGCCCAGCTTGTTACATGACACACTTATTGTACATCGCTTCGACAACCCTTCATTCCAATAGTTACTTCTTTAGTTCAAATACTTATACTCACAAAGTATTTAGTCCATTGCTCGATAGTGGTCACCCTCAGTCCGTTGTCACAACTGCAACTGAGGTGAGCCACTAATGCTTATACCTACATCTTTTACTTACCCCGTACATAGTTTATCTCATATAGGTGAATACATATTGAGTCCATTGTCCCAACCACGACTGAGTTTATCTCGTATAGTCGACGTGCTTCACTCCTCGCATTCGCTCGCAATCTCACATATGTACATGAAATTCACCAGAAAAAAATCCACTGAAGTGGCACGAATTTACTCTGAAGTTCAGTAGATCTTATCACGAAATTTCACTGACCTATCCACTAAGTTTCACTGATCTATCTACTCATGCTGCCTTGAATTTCAGCTACCCTTCCACTGATTTTACCATCTAAATCCACTGAAGTTCATGTTCTCTTGCTTTGAATTTCACCTCATTTCTCCGCCAACATTCAATGGACAAATGACTAAAGATAAGCACTTGTGTTTTGGCACTGTTGATCTTACTGAGTTGTGCTTGATAACACCAACAATCATACATTCACAGCCATACAGGGGATGTGGATAATTTATGTACATGAGAGAAACAGCAAATACAGGTACAAAGCACAAGTTGAGCAGAGACAAGTGAGTGGGCATTGCACCCAAGTCACAATGAGATGAGGTCATGAAAGGCTTCAGGTTTCAGCTTGGTCAATTTGTCAATGGCTTGTTCTTTCCAGAGGTCCGAACATGTCAGTGAGAGAGAGATAACTCAGAGAAAAAGAAAGTAAATAAATGACACCACCTTGATTCTTCCACTCTTATGAGTGGACTCTTTCTTGACTTGCATCTTATGCTTGCTGCGCTGATCCTTACAACCCTTGCTGGGGTCATTGTGGGAGCCCCAAAACCTTGAGGGACCTGCTTCTGGTTGCTAAACAATGGTGAGTGAGATGAACAAAGTAGATAAGAAAAATCTTGTGCCCACACACACTGAGGTGGCAAAACTGGGCATTTCTTTGACTACCAAATTCACATTGGCGTTGTTGTCTGACTCAGCTACATCATCATCTTGCTGCAATCCATCTCCAACATCTCCACTATGTATCAAGTCATTGTGAGCATTCAGTGGATCGGTGCCCCTATCATCTGTGATCAGTTGGCAAGCAATATTTGGAATTAAAATGAACTCAAGGAATTGTTCAGGAGTGAGGAAATAGAAGACTTTTAGGGGTAGGGTCTCAATCCAATCTGTAATGGTGGTGCACATCACTTTGTACCCCTTTGGGCCATAGCTGTACTTGATAAGCAATAATTCCAACAAAGAAACTCAGGACCCACTATCCTGGCTGCTCTCTCTCTCGAATGTCTTCGGGAATTTCCCAATAATCCATGAATCTGAAATTTGCCCATGCTTCCTGCTGGGTTGACCCAATGTTGGCTTCAACCAGGATATTGACCAGGTGACGAAAGATGAAATTGTCCTCCATATCATCCAGGTCAGCCAGACAAATACTCTCGATTACCTCCAACATTGCATTGACCCATCCAGGCAGGGCCTTAAAGTCAATGATCGTTGGATAGTGATGAGCTTTCACCACCCAGTGCACACACAGTTCTTTTGAAAGTTCCCAGCAAATGTTGAAATGAACTTGGGCAAATCTTGCCTCATGAGCACCATTTGTGATCAGTTCTTTGTAGTACTGAAGCATCTCTTTGAGACATGAATGAGGAGCAGATGGGATAACATCATTACAACCCTCCTATGGGCATGTAATCAAGGTGTTATCGTCAATGTCACTGTGTGCTGTCTGAGAACAATACCAACATTAGCAAACATGCTGGCAATAAAAGACAAAATTGAACACACCTTTGCCTTGTGAGGAAACAATGACTGTGGATCCGAATGAGTCCCAGAGATGACCTGGAAGTGATGAGTAAACTTCTACATCAGGGATAGGCCTACCTTGTTCATATATGAGGCTTTCTGAACTATCCATTTCATTTTGGGGTGCCAACAATTATTACTCTTGTTATTTGAGTCACCAGCATCCTAGTAAAACCAAAAGTCAGCAAGTGAATGATCCATCAGCTGAAAACTATGTTTGCAGCATTTTCCACAATTGTGGGGCATAATACTAAGGGATCGCAGCTCCAGTTCTTCGTGGACCCTCATGCCTATCCTGTATGTTAGAGTGACTACATAGTACAATAAAAAATAAACCTTGGTGTTTTTTTTCTGCAATCTTGCCCATATTTTTCCATTCCTTCTGCTGGGACTTGTAACACTGTACATTAGAGTGATGAAGTAGTACAATATGAAATGTACCTTGGTAACTTTTTCTGCCATCTTCTTGTCTGTATCTGTCCACTCTTTTGGCTTGGACTTGTATGATGTACGTTAGAGCTGAGTGTGATGAAGTAGTACAATATGAGTTGTACCTTGGCATCTTTTCCCATCTTCTTGTCCATATCTGTTTGCTTTTTCAGCTTGGATTTGAAACAATGCATGTTAGAGTGACAAAGCAATACAATATGAAATGAACCTTGGTATCATTCCCCATGATCTTGCCTGTGTTTTTCTGTCCCCTCGGCTTGGACTTGTAACAATGTATGTTAGAGCAACAAAGCAATACAACATGAGATGAACCTTGGTATCATTCCCCATGATCTTGCCCATATTTTTCTACTTTTTCTGCTGGGACTTGTAATGATGTATGTTAGAGTGACGAAGTAATACAATGAGATGAACCTTTGTGTCTTTTCCTGCAATCTTCTTGCCTGTATTTTTCTGCTCTTTCTGCTGGGACTTCTTATGACGAGACCTTTCTTCATCAACCTCCATTGCTTCATTGTGGTCTTCCTCATCATCCTCATCAGCTCCAGCATCCTCAATGTCTTCATCTTTGGCCTCCTCATTGTCCTCATTGCCTTCGGCATCTTCCATCTCTTTGTCTTCATCTTTGTCTTGATCCTTGTCCTTGTCATTGTCCCCATCCTTGTCTTTGTCTTCATCTTCATCTTCATCTTCATCTTCATCTTCATCTTCATCTTCATCTTCATCTTCATCTTCATCTTCATCTTCATCTTCATCTTCATCTTCATCTTCATCTTTGTCTTGATTCTTGTCCTTGTCATTGTCATTGTCCCCATCCTTGTCTTGATTCTCATTCTTGTCCTTGTCATCCTCACCCTCTTCTTCACTGCTGCATCTCTTTTTTTGCTTGAATTTGATGTCCCAATTGTCTCTGATCTTTTTTGTGTAACCTTTCACATTGACTAGGTATTGCCTGAGAATATCTGAGATGGGCCAACCATTGATGAACCATCAAAGATATGGATGCTTCTTCTGAGCCTTGATAATCACTTATCACATCAAGCATTGGAAACTACATCAAGACATACCAATGTGATAACTTCAGCATGTAGTACATCTGGCTGTTGGCACCATATTTTCCTTGACTTTAGAACTGATTCACTCAATGCACGGATACTTCTTTATATGAGATGAGTCTCTTGGTCATAAGAAAGGACAAAAAGCACACATATACACACCAAATAGCCATTATATTGACATGTCTTCTTACTCAAGCCCTCATGTCTTGCAAATTGTATCCACTGGACTTTCTGGCTGTTCCCAGTGGCCTTGGAATGAGCTTCTTTGATATATTAAGTATCTTCTTTTCTTTTGCAGGTGCACAGCCTTATTAGAGTAGTTTAGTCCAAGCTGAAGGAACCTATAACACAGCAAGACTCAGCCTGTGGATGTAAACCAGCTATCATTGACTAGCTACCTATAACACAGCAAGACTAAGGTAGCTGTCAGTGATGTGCAAGATCTGGAATAGGTGGATGCATACCTCAGCCTGTGGATGTAAACCAGCTGAGGATGCACCACTCAAGACGAGCGGTCTAAACTAGTGAGTCATGTGCAACAATGATAAACAGAGAATAACAAGTCGCATGCTTGGTGACACGCTGCAATAGCAAGATGTAATGTAGCAAGATATGGCAGGATGCTAATGTATCAATAATGCAGAGTGTCATATAAACATACGATGTCCAACACACCCCCTCAGCATGACACCAAAGACAGAGCAGTACAGTGGTCAGTAAAGGCACAACAGTCCAGCAACTTGGTCAGAGTGTCAGCTACATTCTGATAGCTTGGTGTCCAGCATAGCTTGAAAATCCCCTGAGCAACATGTTCTCACACAAAGTGGAAGCATGCACCAATGTGACGCATCTGTGAGTGGTTGCTAGGAGTCACCGCCAGAGAGATGGCTGCAGTGTTGTTAGTGTGAATGCGAAGTGGCAACAACACTGACTGATGGAGAGAGTGAAGAAAAGACTTGAGCCACAGCCCCTCCTGCACACAAGCAGACAGGGCCATGTACTTGGCCTCTGTGATGGACAGCACATGAGTTATCTGCTTCTTGGATGCATGTGCCACAGGACCCCTGTAGAAGAACCAAACATAACCCATGACCGACATGTGGTCAGAAGGGTCACAGCCCAGTTGGAATCACTGAAGGCATGAGGTGAAAGGTCCACCTTGGGGTCCCTGAAGTGGATGCGAAGAGTCTGTGTGCCACACAAATACCAAATGACACGCTTTGTTGCTGCAAAGTGGTGTGCTTCTGGTTGAGCACACTGCTGTGCCAGGTGCTGGACAGTGAAGGCAATATTAGGCTGACTACAGGTGGAGAGATAAATCAGCTCCCCAACAACCTTCCAATATGCGTGCTCCAAGTCCTCCACATCTGGGAACACCTCACTGTTGCAACTGAATGGGTGGTGATGGTCCATTGGAGTGGAAACTGGGCTGCTATCAGACAGCCCATACTCATTACAGAGATAACAAATGTATGCCTCCTGATGAACCCAGGCCTCTCTTGTTGTGCGATCCCACTTGATCTTGATCCCCAGATACAAGGACACAGGCCCCATGTTGCTGATCCCGAAATGGTCCTTAATGTGCCCCTTGACCCAGTTGAGGAATGTGCAGTTGTTACTTCCCCCGACTCCATCATCAACATGCCACGCTATAATGCAGATGATGCAATGAAAGCAAATGACAGGCAAGCAGTCCCCCAGTAGGGCTGTACTGCTCAAAGCCCCTGGGTTGTCTCATGTAGATGTCCTCCTTCAGCTTCCCGTGTAAGAATGCATGCTTGGCATCAAAGCAATCAAGCTCCCAATCTAGCATCGCCGCCAGGGCAACCAGAACCTTGATCAATGTCTGATGTGTGACTGGTGCATAAGTCCGATAAAAGTCAATCCTCAGAACCTGCAAGAACCCCTGAGCTACCAGATGAGCCTTAAACCGCGCACCCCCTTTCTGATCATTCATCTTGAACTCAAATACCCAATGGTTTCCAACAAGCTTGCAACCAGGGGGGGGTTTGACCAACTCCCAGACCCCCATCTCGCTCATGAGACCAAGCTCCATCCGCATGGCCTGAAGCCAGTTTTCATGATCAGAACGCTTGACAGCCTCATCATAGGTTGCAGGGGGAACCCCCATGTCATATCCAGGATCTGCTGGATCCTGACGATGGTCACTCTGAATGGACAAATGCACCTGCTCAGTGATGATGAGGTTAATCTGTGCCTCTGGTGCCATGCCAGTGTGATCCCCATCTGGCTGTAGAGCATCTGCAACCTCCACCATGGTCATGAACATGGCCTCCTCAGTGACCAGCCCAAGGCCAAGCTTTGCCCTTGCAGCCTGAGCTGCATCAAGATGTTCATGCTGCTGCCGCATCTGTGCAGCATACTTGGCACCCTTTTTGGTGGGCACGTGAACCTGAGTTGAGTGACGCAGTCCAGGCAAGTCCACAGCAGGCCCTGGCACAGCAATATTGGGGACTGATGAGACATTGGGAGCAGCAAGGGGAGGATGCTCTAGCATCTTGTCGACGACACCCCCTGAGCCCAGAGAGGCATCATCTACTGGCGAGGAGAATGCCCCAGGAGGGACAGGAGATGATGGCCTGATGCATAGGGTCTTGGACCCATCACGTGGGTGAAGAACTGATTCCTCGTCAAAGGTAACATCCCAAGCATTGAAGAACGAGCCTGTTCAAACATCACACAGGCACCATCCCTTGACACCATCCGGGTACCCAAGAAAAACTGCCTCACAAGAGTGGGGGCCATTCTTAGCACATAATTCAACAGGGATGCAAGCAAAACAGCATGCACCAAACACGCACAAGTGGGAGAGATCAGGTTTCTTCCTATGCAGGACCTCAAAGAGTGTCCTGGTCCCTGGCAATGCACGAGAAGGAGACAGGTTCCACAGATAGGTGACATAGAGGACGGCCTCACCAAAGTAACCAGCTGACAGTTGTGCCTGCATGAGTATAGCAAGTGCATGCTCCTTGATTGTGCGAATGGCCTGCTCAGCCCAACCATTCTGCTGATGCGCATAGGGCATGGACTTGCAATGCTCAATCCCTCTCTCTTGCAAATACTGCTCGAACTCATGGCTGATGTATTCACCTCCATTATCACTTTGCAGAGCCATGACCCGCTGACCAAATTTGTTCTCCCAGCACATCTGGACCATCCTCCAGGCATCTAAGGCCTGGTCTCTTGTTGCCAGGAGCCGCACACTGAGAAGGTGCATATGATCATTAAGGAAGACCACAAAATAGCGCTTCCCATGGAGTGTTGCTGTCGGAAATGGCCCACAAATGTTGGTGTGCACCAGTTCCAGGAACCATGAGACTGGTGGAGTCGACGAGACAGGAAAGGAATGATGTGGATGCTTTGCAAGGATGCATGATTTGCAGCACGACTGCGAGGAAGGGGCATCAAGCTCAACACCAGTTGCCATGGATGGAATGATCTTTGCCAGGTCTCCACCAAGATGACTGAGCTGAGTGTGCCAAAGGTCCCATGTACGTTTGCTGGGGGTGAAGGCAACAAATGGCGTTACAACCATGGCTAATTCAACTGGCACCGTGGGTCATAGAAACTCAATGGACAGCTGACAGAGGTTGTGTTCCAATGGAGCATCTCCCAAGTGCTCATCTGAATGGTAGAGCTCACAGCGACCTGGGTCACCTTTGAACCGAAGTTCCCAACCTGCAGCTGCCATTCTCCTGACTGACAGGAGATTCACCATCGCTCCAGGTGCATATAGACAGTCAGACAAGCACAAACGGAACTGCTTCTCCCCAAGTGTGAGTAGCACCATACAGTCCCCACACCCTTCCATTTCAAGAGTCCCATGATTTGCAGTCTTCATGTGCACGCTATGGTTAGGAATGTATAACCAGAAGTACCCACAGTCATGGATGAGATGGCTGGTGGCTCTGGAGTCGAGAATGGCTGCAATGACCACATGTGAAAGAGCTGCGACCTCAGATGAGGCAAGATCCTTGAGTGCTGCACAAGAGAGCTCACAAAAGTGAACATTGCTGGAGGGAGCAGATATGGCTACCACTGCAGTCCCAGTGATAGAGGCAACATGAGAACCCAAGGATGTGGGTGGACAGCAGCCTGTAGCCTCCACCACTGTTGCTGCAATGGGCATCCCTGAGCTGGCCATGGCCTGCCTCTCCTTCTCCTTCCTAGCCTTTCTCGCCTTCTGCCAGGGAGCCTGTTCTTCCATGCCACTCTCTATGCCATAACAGTGCAGCATGTTGTGGTCGCAGTGCTTCCACTCAGTGCAAGCTGGTGTCGTGCAGTAGGTCCCACTCAGGTTGTTCTTGGTCCTTCACAGGCCTGTTGCTGGATTAATGTTCCCAGCTCTTGAGTTCTGCGTGACATTTGCATACTCTGACCCCGGTCCTGGGGGGGTTGACTCCTGGAGCATCTGAGTGGCCTCGCTGATGATGGTTGATGCTGCATCCTGAAAGGTGTATGGACAGACTAGTGCTGCGCTACACATGAGAGCAAGGAATGGGTTGGTAGAACTGAACCGAGACATCACTGATCTCTGTGTGGTTGGGGGTGCCAACAACGTGCTGGCCCCCCTGAAATGGGTGCTGAAAGCCACACCACCAGCTCCATTCAGTGTAGTCTCGTATGCCTGTACTGCCTGAGTGTTTCTTTGTATCTCCAGCTCAATCGTTTTGTGGACTAAAGGCCACAATCTGCTGGATGGCAGCCCCCGTAACAGTGCATAGATGGCATCACTGTCCGACGGTTGAACACCCATGCGAGCCAGACGCTTGTTAGCTGCTGTGTGTGCTGCCACATATTTCTTGGCATCAGCTGCACCTTGCATCTTGAGACCTGCAATTTGACCTCAGATGGTGAACTGCAAAGAGATGTCGCTGTGGTCATAGAAATTGGCTAAGAACTCCCAGATTTCCTGTGCAGTAATGGAGACATCATCCAGAACAATTGACAGGATGGTTGAACTGACTTTTCTCAAGATGATAGATTTAGCCAATCCATCATCTTTTAGCCACTGTTGCAGCGCCTCCCTCTCATGGGTTGAAGGGTTGTCGGCAAAAAGTGGTTCTGACATCTCCACCACAAATTTTATGTAGTTGGTGGGATCAGTTCCATTGCTGACATGATTATAGATACCTTCACCCAGAAGGAGGTGCTCTGTCTGTTGACGCCATTCATAGTAGTTCTCCGTCCCCATTAGCTCTGGAACATTTTTGAATTTCCCCATGATGTGTGAGTCCTGACGTGCGCAAAAAGTACCTTGAGCTCCTGATCACTTGAGTGGGTGGCAATAGATAAAAGAGAGCTGTGTTGTCGGTTCTTCATGTATCAAGCTTGCCTAATGGGCAAGCTCGGGGCTCATAACCTGAAGGAACCTATAACACAGCAAGACTAAGGTAGCTATCAGTGATGTACAAGATCTGGAATAGGTGGATGCATACCTCAGCCTGTGGATGTAAACCAGCTGAGGATGCACCACTCAAGATGAGCAGTCTAAACTAGTGAGTCCTGTGCAACAATGATAAACAGAGAATAACAAGTCGCGTGCTTGGTGACACACTGCAATAGCAAGATGTAATGTAGCAAGATATGGCAGGATGCTAATGTATCAATAATGCAGAGTGTCATATAAATGTATGATGTCCAACACAAGCACTGTCCAATTGATACAAATGATCACTTATGCTGGACACTCAGCAGTTGCTTTTGTAGATCACCAAACACGTTGGTGAAGGTGTCCAGGAAACTTTTCTCTAATCACTTGGTCTTCTTCTTGCCTATGTTTCTCATACATGCCATGGCAGGATCTGAGAGCAGGTACAGTGGCTCAAAAAGTGTTCCAATGTTGAGCCATTTTGAAGAGATTGGAAGATTGTAGGAGAGCAAGAATAAATCAGGTAAAGTGCTTGCAGGATGGATGAAAGTAATTGCTCTTGGCATTCAGAAACCACTTTGGTCATATGATTTGGTTGCCATGGGAGTGAGATACAAGCATTTCAAAATGGCATGTCATTGGGACACTTATTTGACCCCAAATTACATTATGGATTTTAGTACTTTGTATGTGTTACGACCCATAACAATGGTACACGTTCGTGTGTCATCAACTTGAGCTTCTCCTAATAGGAGTTAAGTTGAGACCTCGTTCCTACACTTGGTCGCCTCTGTAAGGAGTTAAGTGTGAATGGCCTAGTGAAGCTAGCAGTACTGGGACTGGCCCAGAGTTGGAAGAGGGGAGGATGAGGCAGAGGAGAGGCAAGGCACAAGGGAGGGGGTCTCAAGGAACAGAAGTCCACACAAAATAGTGTAGATTAAGGTTAAGGAAGGAAAGGCATACAGGCAGCGCCCTAATATATATAGTGAGGACTTTAGGGCAGGTATCAGAGTCCGAAATATATATATGGTAAGAGATGTGTCGCGTCACGAGGCACGTGAGATAAACGATCAGGATGAAAGGGGAAACGCATAGCTGTAAAGAGAGGCTATGGAGGAGGCAATGTCTGGACGAGTCATAATGAGTAAGTATGAGTCCAAAGAAAAAGGGGAACTGCTGAAGGCAGTGGGGAAAGGGCGTATCCAGAGGTGGTGGAGGAGATGTCTGCCCAATGGTCTCATCCCTCAAAGAGGGATTCATCTAGCAGGTTGGCCCACGTGGAGGTTGGGATTTGGTAGTCCCGGAGGTCAGAGAACAGGGAGGCGAATAGAGAGGCGCCGGGATGGTTGAGGTGGAGAGGAGGGGTGACCGACAAAGGGATAGGAGTCGGTGGGTGAGGAGGAAGAGACGTAAAAGGAAATTGATAAGGGGTCTCCTCCTTAACTGTAACATTACCCCCTTCGTTGATCTGAAGTTCCATCTCAGATATGAATTCATCCACTGTGGTCTCCTTCGTTGACCTTGTAGTTGGTGAGATCCCAGTTGGAGTCAGGGATGTCGTGGGGGCAGGTATACCAGAGATGGTCGCGGGCATAGCAGCGGGTGCATCGGCGGTTGGGGCAGAGGGACATGACATGTCCTGGGGCGACAATGCAGCAAAAGCGGCACCGGTACCAGGGGCAGTCCTTCCAAAGATGCCCAAGTTGTTTACATTCGAAGCACCTGGTATGCTCCAGTCGTTCCATGGATACATTGGGGCCGTTGGGGTGGGGAGTGGGTAGATGGGGTACGGAGCCCAGGTCAGGCTGGGGATTATTGTCCATGGCTGGAGTTGGCTGACTGGGATCCAGTCCAATGGTTCCCGACTCGTTATCGGTCCCACCAGGAATGTGGACATGAAGGGGTGGGTGGACGACTGTAAGGTTTCCCAATGAGGGGGAAAGATGGCATGGGGGCTGCGATGGTAAGCCTGCTGAGAAAAGGAGATGGTGGGCACATCTGAGGAGATGGCGAGGGGTCGAGACGGATCTGGAGGGAGCTGGTCCAGATATGGGGGAGGAGGGGGAAGGGGTCTCTCGGGGAGATAAGACGATGGTGCCACTACGTCGTTGAAGATGCTCTCTATCATCGGATCGGTCGGAGGATTCTGATCCAACAAGAGTGTCAGTTGGGGAGGAATAATCAAATCCGGGAGAGTGGATAAAGACGGAAGGGTCAGGGGTGTTGTCGTAATATCTCTCCCATTCCTCCTGGGGAAGGGCGAAGATGATGGGATTGAGAATAGGGGATAGGTCTCCAAGGGGTAGGAGGGAGATACAGAGGTTAATTCCTGCGACATGCAGGTGGTCGAGGGTGTTGTTTCTAAGTTCGAGCACAGTTTGCTCGATGGCGAGGATGGGGGCAGGGGAATCTCAGGCATCAGCGAGTTCGGGGCCCAAAAAGGCAGTGGAACTTGTCTGGACCCTAAAGGCCCAGGGGAGAAGGGATCGAAGGGTGGTATAGAGGCAATATTGGCGGACGAGGTGGCAGAGCGTTTCATCGCTTGCAAAGAAGGAGAGGGACTCAAGTGTCTCTGACGTTTGAGATCTCTCAAGAATGCTGACATAGAGGAGGCGACGGGCAGAGGGTGGTAGGCGGCCGATGCGAACAGAGAGGGGGATGGACGGTGTTACGACTACCACCCGGTAGGCGTACAAGTAGACACGAAGCGTAAAGCCGCCTTGAGCCTAACTCTAGTTGGTCCTAACGGCGTAGGATACCTTCAGGCTTGTCATGAGCCTGGAGATGAATGACGAGGGATACTGGGAGAAATATCCCTAAGGAGATGACGACTGAGAGTCCCAGACGCAGAAGGTCGGATGACCTTGACAAGGGCGAGGACGTAGGGTAACGAGGTCATCGTCGAACTAGGCGAGTTCTCCTAACTGGGGTGGAGAACCGGGAGACAAGCCAACGGCGACAGGCCGTTGGTGGGAGAGCAACGGAGTTGCTTGACCTTGAAGACCTTAGAGGTGGACTCTAAGGTGTCGACAGTGGAGTCCTTCAACGAAGGAGGAAAGAGGGGAGGGCGAAGTAGAGATCAAGCAAGGGAATGTTGCAGGGAA
>JBBPQP010000967.1:0-14729 GCA_038092555.1 Boletus subgraveolens
GCTTATGCCAGCCTAGAAATAACACAAGAAGCCTCCTGTACCATTGTTGTGTACACTACAACACTGTTTGCATCACTGTGTCAATTTGCAACTCCGGTGCAGTGATAGTACCCTTCCGCGGCCTGGTGCACGGTCCGTGGGATTCCTATTTCTGCGTTGCTTATAACACTCCGTTTCCTTGTGAGCTTCTCGACATGGCGTCGGGATTGGAAAGGGAGGTACCTCGTCGAGGAACTTGGAGAGGACATAGTAGAGCTCATGAAAACGGTGAAACGGGGGGTTGTTCCGAATTTTTGAAGTTGTTCAATCCGGAGAGGTATGCCTGTTCCGTGCCTCAATAATATGGGTTCAAGTCACTTAACGATCAGTCGCTAGTTGTATCCAAAGAACAAGAGCAGACAGTATGAGAGACTGAGTGAGGTTGTTTGAGCGAGATTGGCACCAAACAGTGGCACCCCCAGGACCCCAGAAATTCAACCAACTCGCTCACCCATACATCATACATCAAGCCTATTCTACCCCCATAACCTACCCCCACCTCCTCTCCCTATTGCCTTCAAAACCCTCATAGATCCCGGTCTTCCCCCCACCCATGTCCAGGCACTCAACCGAGCCCCCGGCAGCATCCCAAAGTATCTGCGCTGCGGGAGATCGGTGACAGCGATTTCGAGGCATTGCCCATTAAGGTTGCTCTGCGTCGCGGTCGTTATTCCATGGTCACTTTCTTGGTAGCAGAAGGGAGGACTGTTTCCTAAAAGATATTCATGCGATCCCCTCGAAGCCAATTCTTCTGAAAAAACGTCCCTCCGCATCCCTCTCGAACAGGGTCGTATCTCTGTTGCACAATATCTTCTTTCTCTTGGTGTTCCTCTCCCACCTGATATATTTCTCGCATCAGATCTATACAGTATTCGGGTGACGGCGTGAATGGTTCGCTTCCTAGTCGAGCATGGGGCTGATGTTCGTGTGCATGGCACTGAGGCTGGAGACTCTTGTGTTCCACGTTGCATTGAAGTCCTTGCATGAAGACGAAGCTTTGAAGATTTCAAAACTTCTGGTCGGTTATGGCTACGATCCCCTCGAAGCCAATTCTTCTGGAAAAACATCCTTCCGCATTGCTATCAAGTGGGGTCACATCTCTGTTGCACGATATCTTCTTCCTCCCAGTGTTCCTCTCCCTCCTGATATACCTTTACATTGGACCTACAACGTATCTGGAGGACGAGGAGGAGTGCACAAGTGGTTCACTTCCTAGTCGAGAACGGAGCCGGTGTCCATGCGCGCAATGAAGCCATGGGTTCTGTACCCCATGTCGTGTTGAAGTCCTTCTATGGTTGGTATGAGGAGGAGACTGTAGAACTCCTGGTCGCTCATGGCTGTGATCCCTCCGAAGCCAATTCTTGTGGAAAACCACCTCTTCGCACCGCTATCGAACACAGATTACTTCGTCCAACGCTATCTTCGTCCCCTCGGGCTTGACGCTCGCGATCCCGACGAAGTGCAGTACATACGTCCAGATTGAGATGTTGGCCGTGAGTGGGTTTCTTTCCCGTGTCCATTTTAGTTGTTTAGTTGCATCTTAGCTTCAGCCGACTCGGACTCCCAAGATTCCAAGAATGAGACCTCAGTCTTCGATGGTGTCGAATTCAAAGGATTACCTTCCGCGATCATGTCACTGGCATATCTGTAGGCGGTCTGCTTATACCCAAGCACCTGTCTGTATGCCAGCGTCTTCCTAGCTATCCTGTCTAACGCTGCGTTTAATAACTGGTGTGTTCGCATTGGACCTTTACCTTGACTATTGAGCAATACAGCCAATTATTATTAAAAGTTGCCATCGTCAAGTATAGTGTATAATATACAGTCACTCACAGTGCTAGTAAAGCACGCGGTGACATTGTCGGATCATTCAGAATGCAAAAGGTCCCCAGGCTCGACACAATGAAGCATAATATTTGTGAATGATGAGTTGGAGAAGGTCATGGTTCAGACTCATGATTTATAGAACCCTGGTCCGATTCGCGGTCAAGGTTGGTCCGAATTCTGGAGCAAAGAGTTCGTTCGTGTTGCCCCCGAAGCCTAAGTCACCATGCTTCTCGGGAGTAAATTCTCTCGTGTCCGATCTCATTCGGGGTCGTTGATACCGTGCCCAGGTTGCGAGGTATATCTATCCGCGCTTCAGCCCTAGACCGTCTCGCTTTGTCTTTCATCGTTGCTATCTGTCGCACATACCTGTTTCTCTTTGGGTTCCCTTCTCCCCAAAAACATCCTGGACAGCCCAAGACAACACTACTTTCCATAATGATGGCTTCATCCCAGTTCCTCTGAATCAAAAGAAGCAAAAAAAGGTCCTTGCTGCGACCCCCCATTTCATACCACAAGCTTATTATGCTGGATTTACAGGGACAGAGCGAATTCATGCAGAAATGGCTCACTGTTGCTGATGATTACCTTGAAATCCTTGTGCAACATGAAGGTTATTCCAGCAATTGTCTTTGTCAGAAAGGATGTGGTAGAGAAGGGAATTGGTGCTGCCTGGACTGTTTCGGCAAACCATTGTTGTGCACTGAATGTTGCTGCTCAGATCATTCTCAATCTCCATTCCACCGTGTTGAGGTATGGTGTGGGGAGTATTTCTCACCTTCTTTGGTATCAGCGGTAGGAATAGTCCTACATCTTGGGCATGGTGGTCAGCCCTGCCCTAATGCTATCATTGCTCCTGATGATGATTGGAAGGACAATAGCAATGATTCCAGTGAAGAAATTATTGATGATCCTGGTCTTGTCAATCCCAATGAACCCTCAGCCTTCAACCATATTTTGTTTTCCCTGGGACATGGCAACAAGGAATCCAATGCAAAGAAATGGTATGATGCAGATGGATGCCCTCTCATCACCATTGTCAACCATTCTGGCATTCATCATCTCACTATTCAACCTTGTTGCTGTCATGGTCACTCCCCCATCCACCATCAATTGATGCAAATTGGCTTGTATCCAGCCACCTAGATGTGCCCAAGAACCACATTCACTTTTGCTGTTCTGCATGACTTTCAGTTGATGAACTTAGAGTGTAAAGTTACTGCCAATAGCTTCTTCAATTATCTTCACTGTGTAACTGATCCATTATTCCCTCATACCCAACCGGTGAGCGACATGGTTGTGCTGAAATGTCATTGGTGAAACTCTTTGTCACCCAGGACCGCTATCGTGAACTAATGAGAATATCCAGACAATGGAGACTTCTTCAGAATAAGATCAAATTCAGCCTTGCTCACACTCGCCATGAGGCTGGTCCTGGAGATCTAGCATACTTCTGTCCAACTTGCCCCCAACCTGGTGTTAACCTTCTTTCTTTAGATTGAAACAAGGATGCTGACCACTGGAAGTACCAGAGGGTTTTCATCGTCAATGGCAACTTCTCTGCAGAGCATATGAAATCTAGGGGGAATAGCCACGACATTCATTTGACAAAAGAATCTGGTTACTGTACTGGGTTGGACAAGTATAAACAGCATTTGTCCACTGCAAAGGACACACAGCCAGTGAGTGCATCTCCTCTTCAGGGAATCAGATTTCACTGTCAGTGATTCAACTCAAGCAACCTGGTAGAAAACTACATGCAATGAGCATCATGCAGTCAAAGGTACCCATGGTACCCATCGCCATCTTGATGCTACTGGAATTGGTGCTATTGCATGCACAAGGCACAGTTACTTTGTACTGACAAGCATTGTGGATTTTCAGAAGGGCGAAAGGCAAATGAATATCAACTTTGCTCTCTGCAAGGCCCTCAATCAAATGAAAGGTATCTCCAAGGCAGTAGTTCTATATGACATAGCCTGCTAGTACAGCATCAACTTTCACCCCCAAGTGTCACAAAGTCCATCTCTGAAGTTACCTCTGAACTTACAAATCATTTGGGAAATTGGGTTATTCCACATACATGCTCACCAGGACATCCGCATGCTGCAATACCCGCTGAACTACATTCCCAGAGTTAGCCAGGTGGACGGTGAAATTCTGGAAACTTTGTGGTCCTCGTTAAACAAAGTCAGCAGCAGCACAAGGTCAATGATGATGGCCCATTGGTGAGAAGTCTTAGATGACCATATGCTGGACAACAACTGGAAAAAGTTGTTGAGGATGGGTGGGTTCTCAGCTCCAGTATGGAATGAAACTGACCGAAAACAAGTTACTTCCTTGTGTAGGAAGTACAAGAAGTCCTTGAAGGGGCTAACATTGGCCAAACAGGCTTACGAATCCCTGACAGCTGCTGCCGACGCCGACATCATCAAGAAGTGGTCTGCAGAGAAAGAGGATGCTCAAGCCAGACATGCTGAAGACATCTCATCAATGGATTTGTTCAATGTACATATTAAGCAAGGCAATCCCTCCATGATTTTCATTTGCATCCTATATATTCATTCCGTCTTCACATAACACAGGTCCCAGCAAAGCAGACATGCAATTACATCTAACACAAGATACCATGACACTGAATGGCCAGAGAGATACTGCCACTTGGCTAAGCCTTGGTCTGAAATTGCAAGAGACTCAGTTGGTCTTCTCTGATTTCAACTCATTGCCAATAATAATTCTATGGACAGGCTCAAAGTTGAGGTATTCACCAAGAAAATCTCTAATTTGCCGACTGTCCAAGATCAGCTGGAGCTGGCAAAAAGGCAACAGCATTTAGATGTGCAGATGCAGAAATTTGATGATGCTTCAGTTTTCATCACCAAAGAAGATAGTGGTGATGATGGTTGGCTGGATGATGCTGATGCCAAGCAAAGAAAGGTATTCTTGCCATTTACATATGGATCAGAGAGATGTCAAGATCTCGGCATTGAATTGTTGGCCGAGAAAGAACTTGTTCTCCACCAAGGACAGGCGAATGATGCTCTGCATCAGCTCCGCATTGACTTGGAACATTGCTCTCATTTATATCGCACCCAGGTCAGACATGCCAGTCACAGCCAACAAAAGAAAACAAGGGTGTGGGACAATGTACATTCCATAGATGACACCGTCAAGCTACATATCACCATCTACAGACAGTGCAGGTCGGCGATGATCTTGCTTGGTGTGGGACCTGACCTTCTTCAAACTTACAAAGAGTTGAAAGCTGAGGATCTGACTTCTCAGACCATACTAATGGATCCTTCACTTTCGGGTCAGAAAAACAAATGTCTTCCTTGGTTTTGGACCATTGATGTTCCTAAGGATGCTGAAAGCAATGATTGGATGTCAGAATGTAGGTACCATTGCTCAAACTTGGTCAACTTCTGACAACTTTGCCAAAGTTTTCAGGGTTCAATGGTTGCATGCCAAAGCAATAAAGGATCGCTTTGGAGAGGAAGTTGAGCTTCTTGAAGTGGAAATGGAGTGGATGGCCAATTATTTACACAACCAAAGCTTAAATTGGAATGCACAGTACAATGCAGTGGATGAGGACAGGGGCTGAAAATGCATTGTGGCGAAAGAGTGTGCAGTGTGGGAAAAGTTGAAGGAAGATGTTAAACAACTTGCCCAGAGATTTAAGATCACTTGTTCAACCACCAAAACTTGTACTTAGTCTACTTAACGCTTCATTGAGTGCACTCACTGCTGCCCTTGCCATTGTGCCTTGTTGTCATGGACAATCTCATTTTACCCAGACCCACCAATATCCAAAATGACTTCGCTTGGAGCTCTTTCATGATTGAAGTTCAACTCTCGGTTGTGGCATATGAGCTTGATGAAATATTCAAAAAATTACCACCTCATGGTTCACTGCTCTGCGAAATGTTTTGGCAAAGAGTGACAGAAATGATGGCAAGCAAAGTAACCTGTAACTATTATTTGTTTGACTTGACCTTCAACAGAAAGCTGTCACAATGCTTGTCAGTGCTGCCACATTACAGGGCATGCACCCAACTATCCCCAAAACCCTCAGATTCCTGTTGGCAGAGGGTACTCACCTTCACCAAGCAGGCACTCCACCAGCAATTCCAAGGTCCCATTTTGCTGAGGAGATGGTGAATGAGCTCAGCACAGCAGAAATCAATTGATGGTGGGTACACCCTGAAGGTCTGCTCAATGATCCTGAGGTGGTGACATGGACATACTGAGGCTCAGAGGTAGCCATCCTCACTCTGGTGAGTGCATATTCCATTGATCATTCTTTTGACAAGTCTAACCTGGTATGCAGATCGACCACCATATTCAAAGACATGTTGGCTTGCCCACAATGAAAACACTCTCACCAACACAGGAGGATCTACAAGAGGCATTGCAAGTGGTTCAGCGAGCAAAGGCATTGGTAATTCAGTTAAGGAATCAGTCAAACACCAATTTAGCCAAAGAGAGGGTCCTCAATGTCAGCCACCTACTCATTGAAAGGCATTCAGCAAATCCAGATGCAATCCAGGCAATCAGAAGCAATCTCTGGTCCAGTGCCAATGCTGATGCGAGGACAGCAATTCATTCGGAACTTCGGGAGTTTCTGGAATCCAGTCTAGAAATTGAGATGCAGGAATAGACTAACAAATTTTTGTTGATATCTAAATCCTTTTTTCTGGCTCATTACAAGATTCCAATTTCATTCAGCAAATCATATTCAGACACGATGTGCTTGTACAAGCAGGCTTGTGTGATGGGCATGGACAAAAATCAGTGGATTTTTTGAGTGACTATGTGCACAACTTCTGTTCTCACATGTTTCCTTTCTCGTCCAAGAAAAAATAAATGTAGGTGAAGCAAAGCTCGGATGAAGGCTTAGTACATAGGAGCTTTCTAATAACATTCCACAAGCCCCAGAGGGTCTGGGGTGGAAGCACCTCCCTTTGATGGAAGCGGTCTTTCCTGGATGCACTCCCCCCCATGGGTCTGAGCCCTGATAGTAGCACCATGAGCATGAGGGAACCGTTAGGCAAATATGTAGCATGAATTATAATAGTTGAGTGAAGTGGGTGGAGACACCAATGATGCCAGGGAGTTGGACATTGATGGTGAATAAGATGGTGAAGGTGTTTGGGAGTGGTGGGGAGTCAAGTATGCCATGGAAGGGTTTGGGGGAGGGGAGAATACCAGCTTGAGTGGTGATGGATAACGCTGCCTATATGATAGCGAGGAGCTCATACTCGACAATGCTGCAAAGGGATTGGCAGTGGGTGGCGGCATGGGTTCCTTGGTTGATGGCAGGTTGTAGGTGGAGTACAGCTCAGGATGCAGAAGCTGAATACACTCAGGCTCAGTGTTGTTCAAGTTGAAGTATGGCACCAAGAGGTGTGGCATTGTTCACCCATATTTATTTTCTGTCTTGGACAAAAGAAAAAAGACAAAAAAGTTGGATGAGAAAAGAAATTGTGCACACGATAACAAAAAAAATGGGCTGATTGTTGTCCATGTTGGTGCATCATAGACTTAAGCTTAGTGATGGTAACAGTCAGCAATGGTAATGGGGAGTGTGTTTCAGAAGAGGAACTTGTAGCAGTGGGTAAGTAACATATACATTCAGGTGAGCAAAGGCTGCCAACAGCATTGTTAATTAGATGTGACAGTCTACTAACTGCTATACATCAGTCATTTCAGCCGACCTTCTTGGATAGTGTGACCAGTCGATTCTCCACAGTTGCTGATTGTTTGTGGAGTGCAGCAATCTCAGTATGCAGGCAACCATGGGCTTCAGTGTCCTTGAGGATTGCCATCTGAACTCTGTCCAATATTTGCGTATGAAGGTTTTGAGGCTGACACTGGTGCAACAAAAGCATCACTGACTCAAATTTGTTGTCGAGCTTGGCAATCATTTCCATTTGTTGCTGAGCTCGTTTCAACAGCTTGTTGTTCTGCAGGTTCACCTTTGCAAGAGTGGCTTCAAGAACATCAACTCGCATGTCCACCAAGTCTCTGACAGCTCCAGCAGGCAGGTTGATGTCCATGAACTAATGGTTAAGTCAGATTTACCATGATACTGTGTGAGGATCTGACTTACTGCTGTCATTGCACCGGTCTGGGACCTTGATGGGCTGGTGACCCCAATCCCAATCTAACAGTACAGTCAGTAACCTCAGATAAAGGAGTGAATGCATTGCTTACCGTCCCAGTTTCACCTTCCAGGATGCACTCATGATCACTGTCACTCTGGCAGCTCTCTCCATGTCTTTGCTGGATGGATGATGTTGCCTTCACAGGCAACAATGTCAGGGAGATTGTCCAAGACACTGCACTTGGACTTTCAGAATAAGCAAACTGTGCATGGCTGGATTTTGCTGCTGGGAGTGGTGCTCACTGTGCAGCTCAAGCCCTTCACCCGGCAATACACACATTTCTGGCTTTGTGTTAGTGTGATGGTTTGCATGGATAAATGATCACTCACTGGGTTGAAAAATAGCTCCACAATCATTTCGGTGTGTTTGTACCTTCCACTCTTTGCTGTTTTGATTTTATCCGCGATGATACCTCTGACTCCTGTGGTGCTCCAGTGTTTTCCCTGTCCTCACTGAGTTCATGTAATGCAGAACATTTAAGGTTACTCACCTGGTGCCAGGAACCAACTGGTGGCAAAATGACAATCGGACGGCTTGTGCGCTGTATTTTTTCTGTGACAACAGCTGAAGAAGTTGGGATGGGAGTGGCAGTGGCAGGCAGGATGGAGGTCGCAGCAGCAGTGGATGAAATGGGAGTGGGATCAAATTTTTTTTTCCACCAGTGTGTTGATGACTTGCCAATGTCGATGTTCACTGGGATACTGGAGTTGTTGTTGATCTGTCCCTTCCATCGTGACTCTGTGATGAACTGATTGATGATGGGGTCCTCACCCACAACTTCATCAAATAAGATATTGTCTACTGACTTGAGGCGGAGCTTCACCGCAAGCTCCATCACGATGTATGGAATGTGTACTTTGCTGGATGAGGAGTGCATGAAACCTTTTTTGGCTTTTTCCTGTTGGGTGCTGAGTCAGTAATATGAAATAAATTTGATGTACTTACCACTTCTTCAGTGAGCAGAAGAATCCATTCCCTCTGCTTGGAATGGTCTTCAACTCAAGGGCTATTGATTGCCCTGAGAAGCCTTGCAGGGTACATGTAGAGTTCTTGCTGACTTGAGTCAGAAGACATGGTAATTTGGATGGTGAGCTGAGAAGAATTGGGATTTTGGCAGGATGTTGTCATAACAAAACTTGCTGCACAATGGTTTTTGGAGTCTTGTTTTTGTTGTCTGCCACTGACATGGCATGCTTGTCACTTCACCATATATGGTACTTTGGGGACCATATCCAGCAAATACAGCACAGTCTGGAAAATTGCTGTGCTCTGAAGGATACTTATTCATTTGGGTATTTCACTGCTCTTGCTCAGCTCCATCAGTGGGCCCCAGAAAATGCACCATGTTCAATCCAACAGGGTTATTTCAACATTATCCAAACCATCCAAATCAATATCTGTTCTGGGCCTGCTCAACTTGTTGTCTTGTGGATGCAGCATGTGAAAATGTGTGACATTTTTCAAAGAGATTGAGATGACAGCAAATTTGAGATTTGAGGACCCCCGCAGTGCTGCTCACAATAATATTATCTACTTGTCTGCAATAATACTGTCATGAACGTTTTGAAGGTTCACTGCTTTCATTCTGTGCTCGTGATACTGTGACCAATCTGTGACTGAACTGACAAAAGCCCCGAAAGCCACCTTCCACTCACTTCTCTTCATTGCTCCAAGTCTCAATCAATGTGAATGACAACCAGCCCAAGCATCTCAGACATTATCCCACACTCTTTTTTATTTCAATGGCAGACACCATCTCTTTCAGGTGAGGTCTGTTCACATATGCTCTATCAACATGTTGACATCCATATTACAGGTGGAGAGACACTACAAGCTTTTTGACGACATACTAGTAGCAGGCTCCATCATCTTCTGTGACATGTTTTTAGTAGGCTCATCAGCAAATAATCCTAATGCCAGACTGATGAAAACAAATACAACCTCTGGGACCTGCATGCTGTGTTGGTACACTACTTCTACTGCAATAAAGGCCATGATGGCCAACCCTGGAAGACACCACCCTGTATCTGCTTTTCAATTGGTTACAGACTCAATTTGTGCAAATCAGCACAGACCCCACTGCTCTGGAACTGTTGCACACATTCAACAACCATCTTGTAAATCAGTACAAGATCAGGGTATAGTACATTATTCAAGTTTTGTTTGTTGCATATATGGAATGATTGCTCACTTGCTGGCAGGATATCATTGATAGCACTCCATACAATGCTACATATGGTGCATTTGGTACCAAGTATGTACATGCTGAAGATCCTTCTTGGAAGTTTCCACAAGGACCTAGACTGTGTTGGCCCCAACAGTGGACAATCCTTGTCACTCTTGCCTCTGGGCTATTCACATGCATATGAGAGATTGACCTGCAGTCAGACTGCCAGGCTGGGACTCAGTGGTCCTTGTCTTGCAACCTTGTCACTCTCTTCCCACCCTGCGTCACCAGCAAAGTCCAATTTGGAGTGCCCTTGTCAGTCAGAACATGTTTGTTGTTGTTGTTGAGTCAGCATCAAGTACCTTTTTGTCTTCATTGTCTTCATGGCTCTGGATTGGGGGCTGAGGTGAGTATATTTGATGGCCATGATGTAGTCCATTGTAGTGGTGGTAGTATTGTGCTATGTAGTGCCATGTAGTACTACATAATGCAATATAGTTCATGCTCAGCTGCTCTACAGCTTGCTACTGGTTGCTACCATAGTTGTGACTTGAGGTCACTCTTACTATATGGTACTATATGGATTTGAGAAGGTGACAGGGACTACAGCTACTACAGCTACTACATAGTACTATGCAATAATTGGTTTTTTTCCAGGTGGCCTGCCCAGCCATAATGATGTTCTGAGGCTTGATATAATGGTGGATGAAGTTCCATGAATGAATGTGTTTGAGACAAGAAACCTTGGGTAAGGGTGGTTAGTCACTGAGTCTGCATGCAACATGCTTCAAGCTCCTTCAACAGTCCACAAACCATTTATAAGCCCATCTGAGCAACACAGTGCCTCTTGGGCACACCAAGAGGGGATTCATGAACAATATTGTCCAAGGATTTCCCCAAGGCTCTCAAGAGCCATCACTCAATGGGATCTCTTTCTGCCAACCCACAGAGGTCAAGGTAGTCCAGTGGCACCTAGCAGCTGAGTGAGCATGATGAACTGCACCTGAGTTGATCCAGATTGGATGAAGTACTCATCAACCACACTGTCATCTTTGGAATCTTACTACCACTCACCAGATAAGCCTGCCCCTAACTTTTTTCCTAGCATGTATCTACCATTGACATGAATAACATCCATCCCTGAGGTATGTCTGAGGTATTTAAGAAGGTTTTGGAAATGTGAGTGAATACTTGTGCAGCATAACCAAACTGTAGGTCCCTGCTCCATCCTGTTGTAACCAGCAGTTCAGATCTTGTTCTGTTCAAACACTTGAATGTTTGCGAAGGCAACAAAGTCCAGGTGAGTTTTGAGACAGCGATGGATTTGTGCAACATCTTTGACCAGGATGTCTACAAAACAGATGAATAATAAAATATCATTTTGGATGGGAGTTGGAGGACGGAGTTCTAACTACTCCAGTTTATTGGCAGCAATATGTAAATTACTGTATCTGAAACTCAGGATCAGAGTTCACCGCTCATTCCGTTCAACATGATGTACAACAGTGAACACTGCTAGGTAATCTGACTAAAATCCTGGTTGCCGTGGGCCTAGCAAGGTCGCCAAGAGCTGAGGCAGTACACCCACCTGGTATTTGACCATCCAGGCTCCGAAGGTGTGCAACAGGATATTTCCCTCTTAGCTTTTTCTGCATCACTCTGAGCCTTCGACATGGCTGGCCGTACAAACCAGAAGCAAGGCCAGAGGTTATTTGTCTTCATGGATTATACACTTCCTGCCTCTGGACTGCTACCTTGCACAGGTCAGTGGAGATGGGCCAGTTGGCGAAGGAGGGCCGAGGTTTTGTCAGCCAACTGGTTAGGATCCACACCAAGGATATTGAGTATGATACATGGGGTATGTAGGTCAGTTGTTTCTGGAACCAACAATGTTGCCATCGCAGATGGTGAAAATCAATTTATGTTTAATGTTGTACTTGAGCTGGATGAGCAAATCGATGGTGCAGCACAGTGAGGGCACTCCTGTGTAATGAGGCACCTGGCAAATCACGAATTTGCTGTGGCCCTCTGGCACATGAGGCAAACTGTATGTATTGGCACATTATGCCCATGTCATCACTTGGCACAGCATTCCACTTTAGTATGCCAACTCACTGTCTCACCATTGCCCTCATTAGCCTGTCTCACTGTCAACTCACCCTTATCTCACTATCTCACCTTCGCCATCTCACCCCCATCTCACTGTCTCACCATCACTGTCCCACCATCACCCTCGTCTCGCCTCAACTCGCCCCTGGCTCACCCTCACCACTCACTGTCTCACTATCACCACCATCTTGCCCTCAACTCACCCTCATCTCCCCATCTCACCACTACCCTCATCTCGCCCCTGCCACATCACCTCGTTCCTGTCTCACCGTCTCACCCTCACCGCTCACTGTCTATTATTGTCACTGTCTCGCCCTCAACTCACTCCTGTCTCTCCGCCTCAATTCATCCCTGCCATCACCTTGGGTGTGCAGAAGCGGCCACACAACATGTGTAATCATGCACATCGTGTGGCTGCTTCTGCATGCTTTCTGCGTACCTTTAATATGGGTACAGACCCGTGGATATCCGCACCCACGGGCTGTACATGTATGCTTGTCAACAGTAGTATTGTAGTACAAAATTTGTCAACATAGACTACACAGTCAACAGTAGCAACACTGCCGGTATTGCTTGACGACATAGCCTACATTGGCAACAGATTATGTGATTGTGGCTACATAATACAACAGCAATTTTCCTTTTTTGCAGATCAGTGGGGGTATATAAACCCTCAGTGTAGTCTGTCGTCGCCATCACCGTCATCTCATCTCATGTCTTAGTCACTCTTGTATCACTCTCTTTCGGGTCCCAATGCATTGGTAGCCTTGTAGCCATGATGCATCCCAACTTGACATTGACATTCTGTGTGGTTGAGGAATGTGCACAACACACTGCTGTATGACTGACATCACCACTGACATTTAACACAAATGGAGGATAATACATATAAGTGTTCTGAAGTGGAGAGAATATGGTATTCACATAATTTGCTGAATGAAATTGATAATGGGATATGAGCCAGCAAGACAATAGCAGATAGGGTCAACAAGTAGGCTCAGGAGTCTCTACCAATATCATGGAATGGCAAATAGCAGCAATGGGCTCACCAGTGAGCCAATGAGGGGTAAACTACCGAAAACAACAGGGTGGAGGAACAACAAGCCAACCAGCGAGGCAGGAACCACTGGCTAGCTGGGATCAGCCAACCGGCAAGAAAGGATGGAGTTTTGTGGGCCACAGGTCAGTGGGGATTGGCCAACCAGCAAAGAGGGGACAAAGTTTGTCAGGGTCAGATCGGCCAGTCAGTGAAGAAGGGACAAAGTTTCGTCAGCTGACCGGTGATGCACAGGTCAATGGGGAGTGGCCAGGGAGAGACAAAATTTTGTCGGCCAAGCAGTGATGCATAGGTCGGGCATCAGCCAGTCAGGGGACAAAAGTTTGTTGGTGTATGAATCAATGGAGATCGGCCAGTCAGCAAGAGAGTGATAAAATTTCGTCAGCCAAGTGGTGATGCATAGGTCAGTGGGCATTGGCCAGTATGCGAAGGAGGGACAAACATTTGTCAGCGTATGAATCAACCAGATTGGCCAGTCAGTGAGGGGGTGATAAAAGTTCATCAGCCAAGCAGTGATGCACAGGTCAGATGGGATGGGCCAGTCAGTGAAGGAACCACAGTGAGGGAGGGACAAAATTTCGTCGGGTCGGCCAACCAGTGTCAAGTAGGGATGGGGGTGGGACAATGTTTTATGGGCCAACCAGTGATGTGCAGATCAGTGGGGATGGCCAGTCAGCGAAGGAGGGACAAAAGTTCATTGGCCAACCAGTAATGTATGGCTCAATGGGGATTGGCCAGTCAGTGAGGGAAGGGATAAAATCTGGTGTAGTGCTGTCTGGGCCTGTTCATTTATTTACTATTGCCCTTGGGTCACTCATGGGCCCACCAGCAAACAATGGACTATACATTTAGTGGCCATCCTGTCATTTACACTATTATCCCCCATTGGCTGGCGTGGGCTAGCCAGTCATTGGCAAGGAAATGACACATTGGCTGGCCGGCGTTTTGCAGAAATTGCTACTGCATGCGGTCCTTCAGGAGGCTACTCATTTTGCCATGGGCTATCAATTGTGCCATTTGTTTGTCATCATCCTGGTGCATTGCTCTCCTGTGGATCCTGATTGCCTATGGGAGGCATTCAAGAATAATCTCTGTGATGATTTGCACCATTATCTCATTCACACCCTTCATACATATTCCTGAGCCTACCCAAGATCAAATCTATGATTATGGCCTATATCTGATAGCCCAAGATCTTAGGAGACATGGCAAGAGTTTACAGGACTATCCACCCATGCCTATACCACAAGGCAACTGGAACCATCAGCAGGGAAACCAGCTCATCAATGAGCAGAGAGCATATGACAGACAGGAGCAGCAAGCATTTGTGGACAGAGGCCTCCCTACCTTAAATCCTGAACAAAGA
>JBBPQP010000968.1:0-14726 GCA_038092555.1 Boletus subgraveolens
TGTTTGCAAGCTGACCTCTGCCTTAGGCCTCATTCCTCAGCCCAAGGCAGGTTAGCTTGCAAACACACCCTCCACTTCTTTGAATTCTCAGCCTCCTGCTCCTATTTTTATTAATCCCTCTTTTTTCTAATATATATATTTTCTTCAAGTTGATTTAATGTTGAATCCATGTCAAATTCATATTATTAAACTGTGTTGATCAAGGTTATTTCTAAGTACTTCAGTATAATATTACTACACTCAATATCTTGCTATTATTTGAACAACCTTGACAACATCTGGGTAGATAAGGGAGATATAAGTGTAGAATGCTCTGAAGTAGTCTCTTAAAGGTATGTAAGTATAGGGTGATGTAGCTAAGCTTATGTAAGCAAGGGCCTTCCAGTCAATATTTTGCTAAATATTAATTGTTCCATGCATTAATGCATTTTTGCACACTTGGGTGAACTAATCTACTGTCATAATTACAGAATAGAGAGTATAGAATGGCAGGTCAGCATGCAAACTCACCCTTCCCTTCTTTGAATTGTCAGCCTCCTATTCTTATTTTTATTGATTTCCTATTTTTTTTCTTAAAGCCAATCAAATGTTAAATCAAGTCAATTCTGCTCTTCTTAGGGGTTCTGTTATGACTACAACTGGGGATAGTCATACAAGTAGACATGAAGCATAGAACCACCTTGAGCCTAACTCTTGTTAAGTCCTAACGTGTAGGATGCCTTCAGGCTTGTTGGAATGCCTGGTGATAAGCAACAAGGGATATTAGTAAAAGAATTCTGAAGTAGATGACAACTGAGAGTCCAAGGTGAGCAAGGTCAGATGACCTGGACCTAGGGGAAAGTCTTGGATAGTGAGGTCAATGTCTGAGAGGCCTGGTCCTCCTAACAGGGGTGGAGAACCTAGAGATGAGCCAATGATGACAAGCCATTGGGGAAGGAAGGGAACCTTCCTAGAGGCAACAATGGAGTTGCTTGATGACTCTAGAGGGAAGCTCTAGAGGGTTGATGGCAATGGAGTCCTTCAATGGAGGAGGAAAGAGGGGAGGGCGAGGTAGAGATCAAGCAAGGGAAATGTTGCAGGGAACAGATGATGAATACCACAAGAGTAACTGTAAAGTGTACACTTTAGGTGTCAGATTAAGGTTAGAGAGAGAGAGGCGTTGGAGAGGAGCTCCAACTTATATACCCCAGCTGTAAGAGCTTTAGGGCCAGTATATGCCTATATGGTGAGATGGTCCATGTGCAGTATAACCTAAATATGGTAGGAGCCATATCTGTAAAAGGAAACCTGGTGTCTGTATAGTAAGAATAAAGATAGAAATGGCAGGAGGACACTGCTGTGGGAAGGTCACAAAGTGAAGGATGCATCGTGGAAATCATTGTAGTGTGACACATAATAATGGCATGTGAGTGATCACATGAGTGAAGTGAGGTGAGGTCACAACATGAGGGTGGTGGCAATGTTGAGGTGAAATCTGGCCTCAACTGAGGTGGTGATTGCCAAGGAGAGTACAGGAGGATGGCTGTGCAGAGGGGTGTTGTGAGGAACAGTGCAACAGGCTGCTGGGAGACAGCAGGGGATGATGGGCACAGGTGGACCAAGGATCAGAAGAGGTCCAAAGGGAGCTATGCAAAGAGACACCAAGGAAGATGATGTGGTGGAAAGATCCAGAGGGGATATTCCAGAGAAGATCTGGGGAAGATCCAGGATCAGGACACAGGAGGGTGGCTGTGTTAAGAGGCACTGAGGGAGGGCAGTGCAAGAGGGGGTGGTGCCGGGTTGTTGCAAGGCACATCGCATCAAGCATAAATGAGCGCTAGGGTGTGCCAGGGGTAGATGGTCCAGAGACAGGAGCGGTCACAAGATGGGCATGAGGTTGAAAGAAGAGAAAAAGACTGGGGGTGCACCAAAACTGTAACAGGTTCCTCTGACTTAGGCAGCAAGCCTGGGGAAAACATAAATAAAATAGGTACTATCTAATGCTAAAGTGAAATAGATATAATAGTTGGACTTGAGACTCAAGGAAATAAAGCAGAAGAATGGTTTCTAGTCAATGTTTTGCATACAATCTATCAGAGCTTTCCAGTTTTGGAATGATACTTCCAGCTCAGAACAGTAGTTCTTCTGCTAAATATATTTTTGCATGCCTGGATGAAATGTGGATGGTGATTATGCTAGTGTCCTAGTTGCAAAATAGTAATCTAAGGTAGGTGTAGTGCAATGTAGCTATTGCTTATGTAATCAAGAAATCCAGGTTACTGTAATCACAGGCAGAATGGCCAGTGAATGCTATGTCTGTCATGGTAAATATTAAATCAATACAATTTGAAACTTAAGGTGAATATATGAGTTGTAGTTGATGGGAAGGGGTGAGTTGCAGTTGAGAAGTGAAGCCCAAGCCCACTAAGGTAAGTGTAGTGCAATGTATGCTTATGTAATCAAGAAGCGCAGCTACTGGCAGAATGGCCATAGTAAGGTGAAATTCTGCTATATCCTTTGTTTAATATGGTACATAAATATTACTAAATCAATACAGTCCACAACTTAAGATGAATACATATGAGGGAAGGGAGGTAGTTGCAGTCAAGAAGTAAAGCTCAAGCCCAATAAAGTAAGTGTAGTGTGATATATGCTTATATAATCAAGAAGCACAGCTACTGGCAGAATGACCACAGTGAGGTGATATCCATCATTTAATAGGGTAGATGTTACTAAATCAATGCAATCTATAACTTAAGATAAATATATATGAGTTGTCATTGAAGGGAAGGGGGATAGTTGCAGTCAAGAAGTGAAGCCCAAACCCTACTAAGGCAAGTGTACCCACACTTCTTGATTACATAAGCATACATTGCACTACTGTAATCACAGGCAGAATGACCAGTGAGGTGAATGCTATGTCCATCATTTAGTAGGGTAAATATTACTAAGTTAATACAATCTAAAACTTCAGATAAAGATATGTACTTATGTATTGATGTAGAAAGGGGAGTAGTTGCAGTTGAGACAGTGAAGCCCAAGGGAACACCAAAAAAGGAATGTGGCTATGCTAGCACCCTACTGAATGGACAAAGGATTGCAGCCAGTCAAGCCACATGGTTTTTGGTCAACAAAAAAGGAAACCCACATGGCAAAAGTGACATAAGTGACACAGTCAAAATAGTTGAACAAAGTGTTGGGTAGGTTACTGTAGCAAATAAATCTGTAGTTGCTGAGTATAGTCACTATATTAGTAGTAAAGTAGGACTGTACCTGTAGTTGCTCAGTGTAGTCACTGAGCAAAAGCCTACAGTACAAAGTATCTAATAAGGTAGTCATTACATAAGCAAGTGGCTGAACTACCTATCTCAAATAAATTCCAATAGTTACTTCCATACCCCATTCTCCGCTAACTTTTTAGACTAGGTGTTTTCACCTGTTGTTGTGCCTTTGGCACAATCATCTGAGTTTATGTGAAGAGCTTTATTTTAGTTCCTGAAGAGGGGGGTGTTGGAACACATCAGAGCTACTAGCCTCGCATGCCTTTCATAGTTGGTATTCAAACATAGTACTTAAGCCTCTCACCCCTGCCATCTACCTCTCAACCTGTTTACTCATGGAGTTGAGAGGTACATATGTGTCTTGCCATCACTTACCTTAGACCTGCACTTACAGATATTCAACTAGATCTGATAGCATGTCTTAGGTATTTAATATATAAACCCGTTCACTCATGGAGTTGAGAGATCTGATAGTGTGTCTTAGTTCTTACAGGGGGTGCAAGGCTTGATTCTATAGTTATTTTGTGGTAAAAGACAACATGGGTTGGGCTAGGCCCACAGAAGACTTCCAATTCAGAGAAGGAGAGGGTGAGTTTGCAAACTCACCTTTGCCTTAGGCCTTGTTCCTCGGCCAAAGGCAGGTCAGCTTGCAAACTCACCCTCCCCTTCTCTGAATTGTCAGCCTCCTGTTCTTATTTTTATTGGTTTCCTCATTTTTTTTCTTAAAGGTAATTTAATGTTGAATTAAAGTCTATTCTATTCTTTCTGGAGGTTTTTCTGACTTAGGCAGCAAGCCTGAGGGAAACATAAATAAAATAGGTATTACCTAATGCCAAAGTGAAATAGATGTAATAGTTGGAATTGAGACTCAAGGGAAGAATGGTTTTCAGTCAATATCTTGCTAAGTAATAATTGCTACATGCAGTCTACCAGAGCTCTCCAGTTCTGGAATGGTGTGGGAAATTTCCAAAACACTTCTGGAATGATACTTTCAGCTTGGAACAGTAGTTCTTCTGCTAAATAATAATTGCTCCATACATTAAATATATTTTGCACACCTGAGTGAAATGTGGGCAGTGATTATTCTAGTGTCCTAGTTGTAAAATAGTAATCTAAGGTAAGTGTAGTGCAATGTAGCTATGCTTATGTAATCAAGAAATGCAGGTTACTATAATCATAGGCAGAATGGCCAGTGAATGCTATATCTGTCATTTAATTGGGTAAGTATTACTAAATCAATACAATCTAAAATTTAAAATGAATATATGAGTTGTAGTTAATGGGAGGGGGGTGTTACAACCAGTAACAATGGTACATGTTCGTGAAGAACTGTGTCTCGTTCCTACTCTTGGTCACCTCCATATGGAGTTAAGAGTGAACAGCCTAGCACAAGCTAGCAGTACTGGGACTGGCCCAGAGTTGGTACAGGGGAGGAAGAAGTAGCGGTGAGACAAGGCACGAGGGAGGGGATCTCGAGGAACGAGTTTGATAACATGAAGAAGTGTATATCAAGGTTAAGGAGAAAGAAGGGTACAGGCGGCACTCCAATATATATACTAAGTATGTTAGGGCAGGTATCAGAGCCCTAAAGATAAATAAGGAAGGAGACATGTTGCGTCATGTAGCATGTGAGGTAAACGGTCAGGATATAAAGAGGAATGCATAGCTATAAGAGAAGCTATGTAGGAGGCAGTGTCAGCGTGAGTCAGAAAGACATAAGTAAGAGTCAGAGAGAGAGAAAGGGGAAAGCTGAGAGGTGATGAGGGGAAGGGAGTATCCAGAGGCAGTGGTGGGAGTGCCCGGAGGTGGTGAGGGAAGCCTCATCCCTCGAAGAGGGACTTGTCTAAGAGGTTGGCCCAGGTGGAGGCAGGGACCTGGTAGTCCCAGAGGGAGGAGAAAAGGGAGGAGAAAAGGGAAGCGCCAGGGTGGTCAAGGTGGGATGGTGGTGTAACTGACGAAGGGATTGGAGTTGGTAGACAACGAGGAGGAGTCGAAAGAGGAAATTGATTAGGGGTCTCCTCAATTGTAACAGGGGGGAAGTTGCAATTGAGAAGTGAAGCCCAAGCCCACTAAGGGAAGTATAGTGCGATGTATGCTTATGTAATCAAGAAGTGCAGCTATCAGCAGAATAGCCACAGTAAGGTGAAATTCTGCTATATCCTTTGTTTAACAGGGTAAATGTTATCAAATCAATACAATCTATATACAACTTAAGATGAATATATATGAGTTGTAGCTGAAAGAAAGGGAGGTAGTTGCAGTCAAGAAGTGAAGCTCAAGCCAAATAAGGTAAATGTAGTGCAATGTATGCTTATATAATCAAGAAGCACAGCTACTGGCAAAATGACCATAATAAGGTGATATCCACTGTTTAATAGGGTGTGTGACTAAATCAATGCAATCTACAACTTAAGATAAATATATATGAGTTGTAGTTGAAGGAAAGGGGGGTAGTTGCAGTCAAGAAGTGAAGCCCAAATCCTACTAAGGCAAGTGTACCCATGCTTCTTGATTACATAAGCATACATTGCACTACTGTAATCACAGGCAGAATGACCAGTGAGGTGAATGCTATGTCTATCATTTAATAGGCTGAATATTACTAAATCAATACAATCTGAAACTTAAGATGAACACATAAGTTGTAATTTATGGGAAGAGGAGGAGTTACAGTTGAGAAGTGAAGCCCAAGCACAATAAGGTAAGTATAGTGTGATGTATGCTTATGTAATCAAGATGCTCAGTACTGGCAGAATGGCCACAATGAGGTGAAATTCTACTATATCCATCATTTAATTGGGTGAATGTTACTAAATCAATACAATCTAAAACTTAAGATGAATATATATGAGTTGTAGTTGCAGTTGAGAAGTGAAGCCCAAACCTGGTAGTGTAAGTGTACTCATGCTTCTTGATTACATAAGTATACCTTGCACTACTGTAATCATAGCCAGAATGGCTAGTGGGCTGAATACTATGTCCATCATTTAGTGGAATAAATATTACTAAATTAATACAATCTAAAACTTCAGGTGAAGATATGTGATGTAGAAAGGGAAGAAGTTGGAAGCCCAAGCAGACACCAAAAATGGAAGTGGCTGAGATAAGTGCAGTGCAATGTATGCTTACATAATCAAGAAGTGCAGGTACTGTAATTTTTGGCAGAATGGCCACTGTCAGTGAGGCAAATGCTGTGTTCATCATTTAGTAGGGTAAACAATACTAAATCAATACAATCTACTAACTTCAAATAAATGTATGGTCAATATTAAACTTAGTTGATGCAGGAAGGGGAACTGAGGCAGTGAAGTCCAAGGGGATGCCAAAAAAGGAAGGTGGCTGTGCTAGCACCCTACTGAATGGACAAAGGATTGCAGCCAGCCAAGCCACATGGTTTTTGGTTGATAAAAAAGGAAATACATGTGGCACAGGCAAAATATTGTACACTGCCCACTCAACCCAACCAACCCACTCAATCCAAGCGAAAAAAGTGTTAGTATGCTCACTTTCCCCTGCTGTTCGCCACTAACTTTTTGATTAGGCAACATAGGATAGTTGTGCTGTTACGACTACGACTAGGGATAGTTGCATAAGTAGACATGAAGTGTAGGCCACCTTAAGCCTAACCCTTGTTGAGTCCTAACACATAGGATACCTTCAGGCTTGTTGGAATGCCTGGAGACGAACAATGAGGGATACTAGGAAGAGTATCCCAAGGTAGGTGACAACTGAAAGTCCAAGATGAATAAGGTCGGATGACCTTGATCTAGGCAAGAGTCTTGGATAGTGAGGTCATTGGCAAAAAGGTTTAGTTCTCTGGACTGGAGTGGAGAACCTAGAGATGAGCCAACATTGACAAGATGTGGCGAGGATACAACAGGAAGGAAGACTTCCCAGGGCAGCACCAGGAAGTGCTAAATAACTCTAGAAAGATCTAGAGTGATGATGACGAAGTCCTTCAACAAAGGAGGAAGGAGAAGAGGGTGGAGTAGAGATCAAGCAAGGGGGGAAGTTGCAGGGAACGGATAATGAATACCACAAGAGTAACCGTAAGGTGTACACTTTAGGTGTCAGATCAAGGTTAGAGAAAGAGAGGCGTTGGAGAGGAGCTCCAACTTATATACCCCGGCCATAAGGACTTTAGGGCAGGTATATCCTATCTGGGTAAGATGGTCCATGCATAGTCTAACCTAAATGTGGTAAGAGCCAATCTGTAAAGGGAAACCCAATGTCTGTATAGTAAGGATAAAGACAGAAATGGCAGGAGGGGTCTGCTGTGGGAAGTTCACAAGCAAAGGGACACGTCATGGGAATCATCATGGTGCAATGTGTTGTGATGGCACATGAGTGATCACAAGAGTGAACAGAGGTGGAGTGTGACACAAGGTGGGGTGGTGATGTCAAGGTGGGATCTGACCTCAACTGAGATGGTGATTGCTGAGGAGAGCACAGGAGGACGGCTGTGCAGGGAGCTATCCAGAGATGGTCTGGGTACAGCAGGAGGGCTGTGAGTGGGGCACAGAGGGGGAGCTGTGTGGAGAGACACTGAGGAAGGTGGTGTAATGGAAAGATCCTGAGGGGGATATTCCAGGGAGGATCCAGGGAAGATCCAGGATCAGGACACAGGAGGGCAGCTGTGTCAAGAGGCACCAGGGGGGGCAGTGTGGAAGGGTGATGCTGAGCTGTTGCAGGACACATCATGTTGAGCGTAAACGAGTGCTAGGATATGCCAGGAGTGGGTGGTCTGGTGACAGGAGCGGTCACATGGTGGGCACAAGGTTGTGGAAAGAGAAAAAGACCGGGGGTGCACCAAAACTGTAACATGTGCATTGTATATACCAACATTGAAATGGCCAGTCCAGCTACTAGCAATGGCATTTATTGAGGAAAGCATCAGTATTTCTGAGGGCACATGAACAACAGCAGTTAATTGGCTTTCTGGAGGCTCCACTCATGCACCAATAACAGGGCAAAGAGTTTTTGTTGCATAGACTTGGTGACACAAGTGAGCTTGTGGATTTCTTCTCCAGTGTAAAATAGTATTCATTGCCACATAACAACCATAGTTTCAATGGAACTATGGATATCCTTGGCCACAGGAGACAGTGCAAATTTGAATATCTGATTCTGCACTTATTCTCTGAAAAGCTCTACACTTTTGTCTCTGCAAAGTCAGTATTGGTGGTGAATCCATAGGTGTAAATAGTGACCAAGGCACTAGGGTCTTCTCCATGGCACACAATCCACTTGATGTGCATGGATGTGACCACTCCAAAGATATGTTCAGAAGAATTATCAAGACCAACATATATAATGATGAGTGTTGGAGTGATACCTTGCAATAAAAAAAGGACATGTTTGGAGCCAGGCTTGGAATCAGTAAATGTGTTGCTTACATAGATTTGGACAGCCATCACAGCAAGGATGGCCTCTGCAGGGCTGGAGATGGCAAAGAGGACAATAAAGACAAGTTGGAATAGAAGATAAAGGGCACCACTCTCAATGAGAAGTATGATTGCACAGTGTGATATGCCTTGAATGATCTGAAAGGGGGCATCTGGGACAGTGCAAGAAGCATACCAGATGTGGTAAACGATGAGGGTGACAATGTCATTTGTACAAAGGAAAAGGATGTATCCGGCGAGACCAAGGGAAACCAAAGCCACAGGAGGGGCTGGGGAATTGGGGTTGGTGGTGAGCAGAATATCAATAACAGCAATAATACAGGCTAGGGATTGACTATGAGGGGGGGCAAGTTTTTTGAGGGAGAAGGCTGCCTACTGAAGCCACTGATAGCAGAGAGGAGGGGCAGTATGACAATGTAATAGTTTTTTTCCCATATCATCCAGCAATGATAGACAAGGACAAGATCACCCAAGAGGTCAGTAAAGGATATCAGGAGGTCAGCTCCCACAAGCTGACTGGTTTTGTTAGAATAGTTGGTCACACCAATGGTGTTCTATTTAGCAAGGATATGAATAGTTGTGGAATGAATCAGTGTCTTGAGAGGGTTAACCAGAGTGTTATAGAAGTGGTTGAACTCAAGGGCAAAGTGAGTGGTGCAACACAAGAAGATAAGGCAATTGAAATAAAGGACAGGATTGTTGAGATGATCACAGAGGGGTTTATACCTGACAATGATTAATGAAATGATGAAGAGCATGGCACCAATGGACAACATACCCCAGAGGACCACCTTGCACACAAAGCCCATGAGGGCAGCTAAGTCATCAGAGAGCAACATTGCATGAAATGGCAGTGGTCGTGGTAGTGGTCAGAGTGAACAGAATATACACATATATTCTGGGGGACTCAAAGAGGCCAGCATTGCTACAGTACAATATCTCATAATGCATACAGCAGTACTGCATAAATCTCATACTGAATAGGATTTTGTGGATCCCATTGTGGGACAGTGGGAAATCAGACAATAATGCATAATGTATCCTGTATTGATATGACCAACCCATTATGCACTATGGTGGGTGTGATTACTATGGCAACTCACAGCCTGTTAGAGGGGTATGTCACGGAATGTATCATTTCAGAGTTACTGCATAGCAGTAGAGGGATGTGAGAATGGACTTGGAGAATGGAGAATGGACCCCAGCTAATGAAATTTAAAAAATGGAGGGGAAAACATTCCAAGTCTGTTCTAGCAAACCCTAAAAAACAACTTGAAGGCAGAAAATATTCTGCTTCCAATTCCCCTTCTTTCAAGTTCCCCCATTCTCCAAGTCTCACAATCATACCTGCCAATAAACAGAAACCTTGTAACACCCCCCCTGAATACAACTGACAGCCAAAGAAGCCAAAGGCCTGTAAGCCTACAGCTTACCTAGGTACCTATAACTAGCATATATACTGTCCAGGATACTGAATCATAAACATTCAGTATTACTGCCTTTTGGTGTAATGGTTGAAGTGGTGTGCAGTCTCACCTTACAAAGCCCTTGGTGTCAACACTATCAGAACTATCTGCATCCTCACAGAGGAATATGTGGGGTGACAGCAGTATGGAGAATGATGGTTGAGTAGGAGCTACTCACAGACCTGTGAAAGAGGTGGTAGTGACAAGGAGTGGTGAGTGACAACCATTAGTCTCTACTTCAATAGAGTAGAACAGAGAGTGATGTCAAATAGAGGTGAAGGAATGAGCTTGAGGATGATAGTTCCTTGAAGTGTATCAAGTCCCATAGTCATGAAGACTAGAACAAGAACACAGTAGGAATAAAGTGAATCCTATTAAGGATCACTGTATAGAATACAGGTGAGAAGAGTCTCAAAGTTTTTAGTAGATAGTAGGGCATCCAGCCCGGTATAAGTACTCTAAGGTATAAGGTTAAAGAGGAGTTGGAATGTATATGAACAACTCCTTATGGTAAAGCCCTAAGACCTATAGATAAAAGGTCTTATCACTATAGGTTAGACCACATGGTAAAGGCTAGAATATCACATTATAGATAAGGGTAGAACCTTATAGAACTTCATAGAAGTCTCCTATCACCCAGTATGACCTGGAATATCCTGAGACCTGGGTAGAGGGCATGATGTCATGGTCTAGACATCAGGGTGAAGGGTATGATGTAATATCTGTCACAAGATGTGATGATCTAGAACCATATGACTAATAAGTCATGTCCCATTAGGACTATAATGGTCTAGGTGCTCTGTAAGACCTAAAAGGGTCTAGAGCTGGTCTAAGTCTAGATCAGAGTCTAGTACTTAGCCCTAGCCAATATACCATATCTGGTAAAAGTCCAGATTGGTCTGTCAACCATTAGCAAATATGAATAGCATACTGAATCAGGATACTATGGATGTAGAACATGAAAGTATGAAATATAATACCACAGTTCCAACAAACACTCCCTGGGCATCAGCCCAGACAACTCAGACATCATGGAAAAATCTCACAGTCAACACTCTCATGAAAGTTGGATGATCACTTGGACCTACAAAACCCATGCCCAACAGACTACTTTAGATTCACTTCTCACCTGCCCAAGTCACTAATCCCTTGACCTGCATACATAGCTACACCATTACTACCTGTGACATCACATTTGTCACAGTGTGTGACATATATTCCTGGACCTTTCAGGTCCAGGTCTCACTTTCTTAATTGTCTGTCATCAAAACACTACCTTAATAAGAAATGCCGAAAAATTGCAGTGGCACTGACTAACACAGCAATTGTTTTTATGCCCCTAGGCAATCCACCTCCTCTCCATCTCTTCTCAACCCCCATCTCTTTCAATTGACTGTAAGTGTGTACATGACTGGTTTTTGGGTATGTGGGTCTTGATAGATTCATTTCTGTAGATCATTGTCTCCTACCTCACTGCTTGTGGGTTCAGGTTTGCCTGGAGGGCTGTGGATGGTACTGAATATTGCTCATAATGCATAAATTTTTTTGTCTCCCGACCATATGCAGTATGAGATATTGTACTGTATATGGTATTTGACGCGAGACTCATCGGCGGGGAAGTGATTAATTTGATCACACTGACTCCGTCGATTGATGCGAGACAGACAGCGCTTATGTAATTGAAACAGATTGCACATGTTTCTGCTAGCTCTCCGAGTCTCCGGGCAGTGTCCACCATGTCGGCCCTCCGTCTCCTTACTTCCGCAGTCCTTGCCTACATCTTCTACACTCTCCTCAAGCGTCTCGCTGCCCCAAAGTCCCCCCTCGCAGTCATATCCGGGCCAAAGAAGGACCATTGGCTCATAGGTACGTCTCCCTCTCTCTCCTTCGAACCGTCCACTTCTTCTCGCCAGGCAACTACCATCGACTATTCCGCGACGCGTTGTAGTACAACCTTGCCTTGGTCGAGGAATATGGCGGGGCTTTCAAAATAAACGCCTTGCTCGGGTACAGGCAAGCACGTTCAACTCGGCAGACCCCGAGGTCGCGATGACGGGTGACGAATCAAACTCTTCTACGGCTGTGGAAAGGACTCCAGGAGTGAAAGATGGGATGGAATACCCAGGTGTTTATGCATCTATGTAGGTGTATATGGTACGACGTCGTTTCACAATATCTTGATCTGATGGTCGCCTTCAGGATGACATTCCTTGGTGGCGGTCTAGCATGCATGTACGTATATCGTCCCTATCTCTATTCTCATCATCCTGTCTGACCATCCTTACAGCGGCTTTAAATTCGTGGAAATGGAAATTAGTAAGCTCCGCTGTCGCGACATGCTGTGCGTTGGATTGATACAGGAATAATTATATCAGAGCAAGTGGTGACAATGCTTATCTCCCGCATCCATTTCGCATTGCACAGTATACCAGACCAAAATGGGAACGTCAAGGAAATCTACTGGAAGTATAACGCTCTCCAGGTCCCCGTTGTTCGACCTCCGGCTGGGGACGACGTGACCTCACAGGTTCCTCTGGATCTGAGGTTGGTGCAGCCCGGAGATTTCGTGTAATTGCTGCATTCGGCACTGTATGCTCGACAGATTATGTTCTGAGATTATGCGATGTGGCACGAGGCGATTAAATCCTGCGGACTTTGATAGAAGTGGCTCTCCCATGCGAATAGCCTAATCGATGACTAGAATGAAGTCTGGACTCTGGAGCGTCGTATCAAGGCTAGACCATAACATAACCTACTGGTTCATGTCAACGTTGCGTAAGCCCTCCTATGTGTCTTTCTCTGCATTCTCTTGGTTTCTGCTCAAGCCAAGACAGAACCCGTAAGAGTAAACGCTGCTGATTTGTTACACAGATCACAATTCTGTCTTGAGAGTCTCAGGGCAACGGCCTTGGCTATGGTGGTCGGTGTTCCAGCCACTTAACACTCCTACCAGATGAACCGACTTAGATGCATACCGACAGATGGGACTCTTGTATGGAGCAGAGCCTCCGCTTGCCAAGTGGGACCAATCATAGTCATACATATCGTGCCAGTCACTCATGAACATTGGTTGGCACAGGATCGGAGACACCACGACACCGATAACTACTACTGATACGGATCAATGGTTGGGATTTAGCCCAATTACCGAATATTGCTCTGCATATCGTATCCAAGCTCACACGAAGTGCTTGCACATCGCCACAGCGCTGCTGTATCCCATACCGCATTGCATGTCAAATTCGTCTTCGGGTGCCCAGCAAAGCAATTAACAATACAACGCATAACAACCAAGGAAAGCCACCCCAGGGAAAAAATATTCAAAAGCCTCGACGTCCAATCATCATATCTTGGCTGGCGCCTTACGCGTCTCGCGTCAACACGAACCCATCTCGGCTCGATTTACCAGCCGAGTTCTTGATGCACCTCCCCACGGAAAAGTTTACCCTTCGCAGGGACTGGAGTAGGGACTACGGTGCTTTGGGGTACTGCAGGCACTTGAGATGGGCGATTGAATGTCTAATTGTACATCACTATTAACCTATCTCTGGGTCTGCAGCCCGCTTGACAAATTTCCCAGCTTCTAGAGAGGACTATCAGGGACGAGCGGCAACCAGGATCGACAAAAAGACCAACCTGTGCCTGTAATGACGCCACCAGCAACGAACGAAATCATTACGAGAAACAAGAGGAGCAAGGCAGGTGGAAACACAAGCATGGTAGGGTACTGTTAGGCGTCGAAAATGGTTGTGAAAGTGGGGCTCAGGCTCACCTCCCCCAGGTTATATCTCTACGCACAGTGTTTGCTTACGCCTCCATTAACGTCAGAGGGGGATGCATGGGGTCTCGGTTATGCTGGCCGCATCCGCAAAACAGGCGAGCCGGAATTTCAAACTAGGTTCCTTAGATTATTGTTCTATTCGCTTGCCGTCCTCCAATCACAGCTGTCAGAGTCAAATGCATGTGGTGAGTCGTCCGCGTTAGCTACAGGCGATAACAGTACACACCTAGTAGATCTGTAATTGTAAGATAACCCTCGACCTTCGTCACACTACTTTCCAAACGCAGATTTCTTCTGTTCCTCGCCGTTTTCCGTGACATTGAGATCTGTTTCGACTACCCAAAAGATACTGCTAGGGTTTGATCTCAAGGGCTAAAATGTTGACATCTCGCACAGCGCACCATGCGGATTGTATGTACGTAATATTTCACACTGCAAGGGTGGTTCGCTATAATGAACATGCGTCTTTTTAGATTGTTGTTTATTGTCCTACGACTCGTAATGCATATTCACGAGCCTGACTCGGAACCGGAGCATATGGCAACTATGGCCTCCTCACTGGCATGCAGTGTGAAGAGCTCTTATCATAGGCTCGATACATGTTGATAACATTGTAATCTATCCGAAGGGTTAACCAAATTAAATTCCGGGGTGCACAAGGTATCCTGCTATATAGGGGTGGATTCTAATGGCCCGAATAAGTAACTGAGGTACATTCACCTTGGATATGCTTCCAAGGTCACCTCACCTTCCGGCAGCACTACCTACGAGGCTTGTCCTGCCTCTTGTTGGACAGTGCGTGCTTATTGCAACT
>JBBPQP010000969.1:0-14721 GCA_038092555.1 Boletus subgraveolens
GGGTACATTGTTGAATTGTGGAGTTTTGAGAATATAACTCTTGGTTAAATAGCTGGACTATAGGTCCTATGACATATAACATCACCATAGTAACAGTCAGTAGATGATTTGTTGCCATAGCAACAGTGGAGCATCAGATTCTGATATATCAAATACATACTCACATAATTGTCCCAATGAGTATCAGTTTTGAATTGCATGTATCTCCATGGTTATTGATCCAAATTACATAATTCCTTTTTGGGCACATAGCCCAGGGTGGGTAGCTCCATTCATACACCAACACTTTGTTTATATCTGTTTGTGTTCTAGATATATTCCATAAACAATCAAAATGTGCAAAACATTGGGACAATCTTGTGAGTCACTGTATAGTGTAGATGTAGTAGTACTAAATACAGCTATGTACTACTACCTGATATGAAAAACGGATGAAATGTGTTTGAATCGTCCTCATTGTCCTCCGCGTCCTTGACAACAACAAAACCCTTTGGGACAGGCAACCACTGATTCTGTGTATCACACTTGTAATATAGGTCGTACTCTACCAGGCCTGTATCAGCACTGTCATCGGATTGTATTGGTGGCCCCGAAAAGTGGCATCCACCACCATCATGGTATCGCTTTTCATATGCGACTTTTTTTTTGATGGCTGGGACTGGCCATGCTCAGTACTTGACAACATCAATGTGTCGCTCCGCTTTCGTTTGGCATCAGGGCTGTTCCACCAAATAATACTACCCTTTTTGAGGCAGATGATGTCGCCCATTGAGAGACTGACACTGGATAGAACTTTGTCGTCGATATCTGCAAGGATATCCAGTCTGATATCTTGCAGTTTGAGTGAGTGCCTGTATATGGATGTGTTCCTCACGCCAAGGTGAGTTTCTGCATAGCTGAGGACCCAGGTGAGTTGAGATGGTGATGAATGAGGTGGGGAAATGGGCTGTTCAACCGGTTTGTGTGTCAGTGTTGCTGGAAGCGCCGTGGGGACATTGGCAGCAGTTGAGGGAGACAGAGGAGCAGTCGAGTGCAAGAGACCAGAATTCATAAGCATTTGAAGAAGAAGCACCAACGTCAATGAGTTGACATCGATGCCTGGCATTGCTGGAGCGGGTGTCTGTACTTTTCATGGCGGATGTAGAAATGGTGCTTTGTTGGCGAAATTGAATGATTTGATGTTTGGTGGAGTACTCAGCATGGCTTGCCCCTCCTTCTGTGGGCTGGTTAGGGTATTCTCACAATGAAAGAAGGAAACCTACCAATGCGCGGCACCAATCCAAAACCATAGCTGGCATGAGCGCAATCATCCCCATTGGACCAATGTATGTGAGCCCTTCGTCGAACTTGTTCTTGTAACGGTTTTGAAGCTTGATATGCCAATGGGCAAGGCGTGATTCGAGGTCAGAGCCTTTGAGTAACATGGTCTGTTGATGTTATGGGCGATATGTTCAGGTGGTATGACAAACATGTACAGTACATACCTTGTCTTCATCTTTGTCGGTTGACTTGTTCTCTTCGTCGTCTAAGCTCACCAAGGTGGGGAGTTTCTTGACTTCCTTCATGTTGACGAGAATCTTGATTATGGTGGGGTTGCTGCCTTGGATTTTCTTCACCATTTCTTTATAGTCAGTTTCATGATCAATGTCCATCACATCACCAACAGTGCAAAAAAATAAGTGACATACCCTTTTGCCTTCAGTGGCACATGCTTGAATGGAAACGATGACTTCTCTGATACCTTGTATTGATCTTGCCTGTGCTTGTTGAGTATGCTTTGCAGAAAGTCAAAGTAGTTGTTGTTGACAGAGAATTGAAGCTCTTTGATCTTGACTGACTTCTCTTCCTTTGATGTTGACACTTTGCCCTTAGGTGCCTTCTTCTTGATGGTGGAATAAACAGTAAGAGAGATTGTGAACGTGTGGAGTTCCTCTGATTCGCAGGCCGGCGACGAAGGCATGGTGTGGACAGAGTACACAGTCAGTCACAGGTGACTGTCACTCACTCACATAGGCCAGGTGCATTTGGGGTCCTACCCTGGCAGTATCTGATGAGACACATTCTGAAATCTATTTTCTGCATCGCTTTGCAAATGGCTGTAATTGGTGCTCAGAGATGATGGTGTTCTGCCTGGCCTGAATTCCACCCTCCTTTTGTTGTGTGGCATTGCTGGATGGGAACCATGTGTGCAGACGATTGCATGTGAGGCAATGGGGTCTTAATGGGGATGGTGAGGGTGTGAGGAATGGATGGTATGGGCACAGGGTCTTGGCATTGGGCAGTGACATCAGTGTTTCTGATGAGGTACTGGCTGATGAGATTGGGCTATCAAATCTCTCTGTGAGGAGATATTTGAAGGTTGAGTGCCCTGAAGACTTGGATGTCTTCTTCTCACTGAGCTGCTTTGGAGTGTGTGAGGCCATCAGCTGCACATTGTGCAATGTCAGCGCTGCTATGGGCTGCAGTGTGGATTGCAGTTTGGGTTGGGAGCCTGGGGTGGTCAGGAGGGAGGTCCATGACGTCTGTGAGGAAGGGAATGAGGAAGGTAGGCAAGTCAATGCATGAAAGGAGGAGGGAGCATGGGAGAAAGAGACCCCTGGAAGGACCATTGGCTGGGTTGTCTCTGCTGGGTATGTATCTGGTGTGTATCTCACAGACACAATTGGCTTGAATGAGGAAATCATGAACTCATCTGAAAACGGCATTGGATTTGGTGTTGCAGTGCCTTCCATTCCATCATCCTTTGACAACACCAGTGTTATCGCTGTAAACAATGACACATGGATTTGAAAGGGGGACACAATCAAGCGTTCGGACGAGGAGCTTGAAACCAACTGCCTCGGCTCAGCTGATGTCATGCTGCTCAGCTCTGGTGTTGAGGTGTTTCCATTTGGGGTGGAGTAGCCAGGCATGCCAATATTCTCCAATGACAATAGCGATGCCCACACTAGAGCTGGCATCGGAGAAGGCAAGGGGATGTGTGGGGTGGTTGGAGGCTTTATAGGCCTCGCTACATCGCCTTGTTGTAGTCGTTCAGTCCACCAGTGCAATTCAATGGCTATGGTTTTAACTGGCTGGTGTGGCATGAAAGGTTTGTCAGTGCACACACACATCATCTTTTCTAGACCTGTAATGTAAGCATGACCATGCTATATCACAGAGCAACCATGCAGGAGTTTTCCATAGAGGGATTGTATGTCCTGGAGCAGGTGCTTTGGGCACTCTAGCCATTCTTGGATTGCATTGAGGTACTTGGCTGTTTTTTCTGGCACAAGGGAAACAATGTGCGCTTCCAAATCCCATTTGAAACCAATGTATATGGTTGTGGTTGCAAAGAGCTGGTCTTTGGAGGCTTCCCACAGGATTCCTAGCTGCTCAGACACCTGGTCAACATCAGCTAAATTGTGGGTGAAGAGTGAATCATGTTGCGATTGTGCTGATTGGTTGGCAAGATCTTGGATTGGGAAGGAGCAGTCCTCATTAAATTCCTTGACAAGGCTGTCCGGTGTGTCTATGTCTGCGAACCATAAGCATGAGCTGGATTGTTTTATGCTTCCTGCTGCTGAGATGTGTTTTGCACTCTCAGCACGCATGGCGTTGTACTTGGCAAGCAAAAATCGTGTGATTCATAGGAAGATATGATTGTTGACCCACTTGTCTAGGGATCTGATGCCTTGGAATTGAAGTATCTCAGCTCCTGCATCAGCGAGGTGTCCATAGACACCTGATGATGGCTGTTATGGTTAAGGAGGAGACTCCTTATCAATTTCCTTCTACGTCTTCTTCTCCTCATCCACCAACTCCCATTCCTTCATCGGTCACCCCTCCCCCCATCTCGACCATTCAGGCACCTCTCTATTCACCTCCCTGTTCTCTGACCTCTGGGACTATCACATTCCTACATCCACGTGGGCTGACCTCTTAGACAAATCCCTCTTTGAGGGATGAGGCTATCCTCCATTGGGACGGACATTTCCCCACCGCCTCCGGATACTTCCCTTCCTCCACTGCCTTCGGCTTTTCCCTTTCTCCTTCATGACTCACATTTACTTACTCTGACTCGTCCAGACACTGCCTCCTCCATAGCCTCTCTTATGGCTATGCGTTTCCCTGTTATATCCTGACCATTTATATCACGTGCCTCGTGACGCGACATGTCTCTTTCCTTATATACTCTTCGGACTCCGATACCTGCCCTAAAGTCCTCAGTATATATATTAGGGCACCGCCTGTATGCCTTTCTTTCCTTAACCTTAATCTACACTATTTCGTGTGGACCTTTGTTCCTCGAGATCCCCTCCCTTGTGCCTCGCCTCACCTCTATTTCATCCTCCCCTCTTCCAACTCTGGGCCAGTCCCAGTACTGCTAGCTTTGCTAGGCCATTCACACTTAACTCCTTACGGAGGTGACCAAGTGTAGGAACAAGGTTCCGACTTAGCTCCTTCTAGGAGAGGTCAAGTCGAACACTACACGAACATGTACCATTGTTACGGGTTGTAACAATGGCGATGCACCAAAAGCAGTGCACATGTCAACATAAAAAAGGTCATCTTGGGCCCTGATGACTGCTGCTGGCCATTGCAATGCATGTAGTGGTATGGTGCGATAGGCTTCAGCAATGTCTTGTGTCGCCACTTCGGATCCCATGAGAAGACATGAAATGAGAAGATATACAATGGAGAATTTGCCCCATGAGGCTGGGTAGCTATCAGGGTTGGTGCATGCATTTATGGAGGGGTTGGGAAAGGTTTGAGTAGGTGAGATTGGGAAGAAGAAGTTTTGAACAATTTTAAATTTTCCTGGGCGTCCAGGCTTGGGAATTACAGAAATGGGAGAGGATTGGAAAGGGCCAATGAGCATGTATAAAGCGGCTTCAGAAAAAGGTCTGATGTAATGGCCTTTCATTAGCTCACATTCCACAATGGCTTTAAATTCACTGAAGTATGTTGAAAAGGATTCTTTATTAGGTGGGATTTGCATAAGGGAGATAGTTGGAAAGTCTACTAGGAAACCATTATGCAAGCCAGTTGGTACGTCAATGAAATGAAAAAATAAATTGGCTTTGTGTAGCACTCACTCCCACTCAATTGCCTTGTATGGGGTTGAGGGGGAGAGGGTCCTGTGCATGAGGGCATCTTTGGGCTCTATGGGACTTGGCACCACCTCCTGAGCAGATGTGCAAGAGACAGTGGGTTTTTGCACATCCATTGGGGTTTTGCCATTTAGCACATAATTGTTTCCCAGACTTGGTGAACAAGCTGATTCCAATGCATTCAGAGAAAGTCTCGAACTTGTCATCCCACGTTCTGGCTGCAGTACATTGCATGATGTCATGTTTGTGCCTGCCAAGGCAAACCACACAGATGGAGAGGATGAATGCAGTGAGGTCATTGAGCTGCTGTTGTTTGTTGGCATGAAAGGAATGTGTCTTTTTGGAGATGTAGCTGGGTGCTCCGCATGAAGGGGATAAGGCATGTTTTTGCCCCCCACTAGCTGAGCATAAGTGGGATGGAGTGAAATGCGATGGTGACGAGGCTGAGGAACTGCCTGCTCTGTCGCTCAGTTGTGAGAGTTTGCCCAAGGCCTGGGATGCAAAAGGAATGATAACAATGTGTGGGTAGTCCCAGTGACATTCACAGGGTGGGCATGTGGAATGATACCAGTGGATGCCATGTGTTTTTTGCATGTATGGATGGTTCCAGTGGACGCAAGTGTGATTGCAGGGAGTGAGAGCAACAGATAGGTGCATAATGAGCATGGCATGAGAGGAAGGAAGCAGGGGACATACAGTTTGGATCATCTGATACTGATCACTGTTGAGCTTCTGAACAAGTTGGTTGTGGGTGTCCATGAGGACCTTCTCATTTAAAATTGCCAGATTAAATGTTTGTGGCCCAGAAATGGTGGTGTGCCACTTCCATTGCTGGTTGCCTTGATAAATCAGGAAAGCTCATTGCTCTGATTTTATGCGCAAGCTCCTCCAGTGATGACCTTCCACATTGGTCCAGAATTTGACATGCATGTTGACATGTGGCTGTTGCCATCTGCAGTCAATCATGACTTTTACCATGTGCAGAGCTGCTTGGCTAAATTGCTTGAATAAGAGGTCTTTGTCCTTGGTTGCCTCAGCTTTGTCCCAGGTGTATGCTGATGGGACGAAGGCATGTGATCCATTTGCAGATGGTATGATTGAGAGGGAGTTGTCATCAATGGAGTATGATGCTGTCCGCTTAGCTTCATCAAGGCCAGTGTTGGTGAAGTACCAGAGCTCGCAAAATTGGTGGTTCTTGAGCTTGCAGATTGCAATGAGGGAGGGCAAGATGAGGGGATCCAATGCTACGGGTTGGTCAGGGATGGTGGTGAACTTGACCTTGTTTTTCTTGCACTCCTCCTTGAGTAGTTGGGCTTTATTCTCTTCCTCTTGCAAGTGGCGCTGGTTGGCTTGCACTCTGGCTGCTTCTTCAGCATTAGCAGCTGCCTGCTGTTGGTGCTGCCATATCTGCTTGTTCTGTTTGTTCTTGAGCGTCCATTGACCTTTGAGGGTGTTGACTGCCTGCTGGACTGTGAGGCCTGCGTCTATGAGGACTTGGCATTCATCTTCAAACTCATTGGTGGTGAAATCAGGTGCTTGTGCCTTGTTGGGGTCTTCCATGGCATGGAAAATCACCAGCGAGTGGTGACAAAAAGCAAGAAAGAAGAATGCCTGATCCACTGGACTGAGGGTTAGCACACTGTCAACAGTGAGGGATGGCATCGAGGAGAAGTGGCAATGCCACCTTGCTTACTCCTGCACAGACTATACTCTAGGAAAATCATGTGCTGCTCTTAACCTAAAGAGCCACTTATCAAGAAAGTTTGAACTCATCCCAGAGATCTCAGATCAACTTATGCATGTCACGTGATAACCAGGTTAATTTCCTTCCATACTACAAAGCTTCTTCATGCGGGAATGTCTCCTTTTTGTGTAATGTATTAGCACCATGCTCAAAGAAAGAACCTGATGGAGCTTGCAGAAGTTATGCTTTGTTCAATCACCGCAACTAGCCAAGGGTTGGTTGCTGGATGTGTTTGTGTTTGGAGGCTAAATTACATTAAATGGCTTGATCAGACAGGCGGCCCATATTGTTCCATAACATGAGTCAACAAAGCAACCCCATCTTCAATATTCTCCTGGATGGAGGAGTGGGTAGATGTTCTTATGACACTGGTATGGGTGCATCCTCGACAGCCACAACACGATGACCACATACAAGAATGTCCAGATGGAACATTGAAATTCAATTTTGAGGAAGACCTTTCTTTCTTCTAGGTATGTCCACTTGGGAGCAGGCTTTACCCTATCGAACAAAAAGGAATAAATACTATACTGATATACATTCCCATCTAGCAGTTCTTCATGTGTGTTTATAGTCCCCCTAGCATTGCAGGCCAATGTGGCACCTGCTCGTCAAGTTTGGATGGTACTGAAATGTTAAACCTCACTGGTTGCAACCCTGCATCCGAATCAAACCTTGTTGACAATATGATGAATGAATGAGACATGTTTCAAGACGTGGACTGATGGATTGATCATTGATGCCATGCATGGTGGGAATAGGACATCTGTTGAGCACCCAAGCTCATGCTGCTTCCATGATGTGCAGCCATAATGCTCACCCATTTCCTTAGTGGAAGTAGCCTTTGGTTCCATCGTATATGGTGTAGTAAGCACCTGAGGAATGTGAACAATATGCTAGTCTCTATTTAGGTGTTGCATAAGTCCTGAAAAGCTCTGCAGTACTGGCCAAATCACACATGTAAAGGAGAAGTTCCTTTGAGGTACATAATAAAGCTTGGATATATACATGACTCATTGAATTCAGAAGGTGAGGCATATGCATAGTTAAAAACATAAATATCCCAAGGCCCCGTTTCAAATACACCCCTCTATTTCATCAATACCTTGGCACTTTGCTCATCCCCGGTCTCTACCCAAAACCTTCGTTCAAGCCTGACACATGTTATCTCCCAATGGTTTCAGTTGAATCACCTCTGATTTGTTTGCACCCCCTTCCACGACCTGATCCTGCTCTGAGGGAACATCTGTGAATACAATCACAGACACAGCTGTGTTTTGGCTGGCAATTGATTGGGATAACACACTGAATCCGGTGTCAATCCCCTGGAAACCCCGACGGGTGTCATGGTCATATAGCTCTTGCATGCTGCTGATGAACCAAGGCATAATGGAGCATATCAACATGTAACCAAACATGGTCAGAAAGACCACAAAAGTGCTGTTCATCAGTTCTGATGGTCCAGTCGTGAGTATGTGAGTAATATTGAAAAACATACACCTAACAATTCAGGGGAAGACAACAGAGTGGTTAGATTTTGGGTGAGTACTTGAGAGCAAAATGGATGAGAGGCCATGATGGTGACAAACAGAAGAGAGCATAAATGCAAGATGCATGCAAGGAAATAAAGAATCCCATCTCTCATGAGTTGTTGCATGTACCAATTAGGCTGCCACTGCTTCATTGCTTTGTATATGTCAACTGACTGCTTCAAGGTTTGGATGATGACAAGAACCAAAAGTGTAGCACTGAGGATATATTGCAGGATTCTACCATATACGAAAGACCCTGGTGGACTGTTCATTGAGTAATTGCAAAAAGAGAAATTGATCATTTGAGCAACTGTGACTAGAGAAATAGGTGGAGGGTGGTGAACAGCCACCTCTGTGAGATAAATTATGTGTACAACATGGCCCTTGACATAGCTGAGAGGTAGGTATTGGGATTATCATAGATGCATGTAAGAACAAAGGAACAAATAATCTGTGGAACATAGATGAACAGGAGGACCCAAAGAACTTTCTTGGATTGATTCCACATTGCATACACCTGCAGGATCATTACATATATCTGTAATTGAAATCACGGTCTGGATTAAAGAGAATCAGAAGTGTAAGTAACTTGTGATCTGCAGCTGTAATGGATATTTTGAACCCCCAGACAGCAACCAAATCCATTACAGTATCTTTGGAGCATCATTGTCTCATACTGCTTTTGTGGCAGGCACTCTAAATTGATCTACCTACACCTATGGGGCTATTATCAATATCATTTTCAGTCTGAATTTAGATGCATACATCTGTCAGAAGATGGTTATTATACTAAAGATGGACAAGACACAAAGTGGAAGCACCAACTGTGATGGGGCCAGGAACAAAGATACTACCCACTGTGGATGAATTCAATCTGCTCTATTCACCTTGGAATTAATGCTGAACATACAGAGGACATCAAGACTTTAGCACAGTTTAATACTTAGCTCTATGATTTGCTGTGCATTGTAATTTGTAACGACAATGGACTTACATAGTAAAACAAAGGCCAAAATAGCAGACCTACAGAACTGTCAATTTGGAACAGCTGAAATTGCCAATTGGGCATCCTCTGAGCATTTATACACATGAGAACAAAGGTTGTAGAGACCCAGGACCAGGGTCTGCACTGTGAGGCATCAGTCTGAGGGGCCCAGTGGTTACTGGATAATCATTGCCCACCCAAACATAGTCTACCTTTGAATATTGTCAGCTGACTGGTATGATGAGGTGAGTGAAATAACATACCTCTCTTGAAAAGATGAGGACTGGAGTGGTATGGTTGGAATAATCATTTAATGGCAGGGATCCTGTGCACATATGTATAAGCATCACTCACAATAATCATACACAACAGCAGTCACAAGAATAACTGCACAGTCTATAAGATTAATCATTGAGAAAAGGTATGAGCAACCCTATGGGATATATGTATAGTTATTCATCTGGAGAAACTCCAAAGCAGATTGTAAGTCAGAGGACATGACAGGTACAAGAGAAATGGCGAATGTCTGGTGGTCAATGACAAACCAAGAATGAGGGTCGAGGAGAACAAGGTTGCCAGTGATTTGATCTTGGTGATTATATCCTCTACCAGGTATATTACATAAATATTTATTTCAAGACTCATTTAGAATAATGCATGATGGATGTTACCTTCAAGTGTTGGACAAATACAGTTGACTCCCACATAACACACACCTGTCAGGACACACCCAAAGGTATGCGTTATGAGGGTGTATGTGTTTTCTGGGAGGTTGACTTGCTGAGACAAATCCAGTAACTTTTTGCAGGCATTTGTGTAGATTCAAAATGAGCAGTAAGGTAGTATTGTCCTATGATATATTGGGACTATTTATGAATAAAATAATTGGCAACCTTATTGTCCTTCATGTTCTGCATCTCAACAGCTCATATTCTTGGTCCAGATAAGCACAACATAAGTTCTAACTTACAAGAAAATTCATCCAACTCTCTAACAAAATTCCACAAGATGAGGGCAGCCTGATATACTTGACAGTGCTTCCTTTCATGTAGGACTTGGCTTGACAGGTGCAGTGCAATCACAGTCATCACTAACCCCCTCATTCTGTTCCCATGCTGTCTTTGCATCCATGACAGATTGAAAAATGTTTCATTGGTTGCCTCGAAAACATTGTGGGTCTTGGCATCTGGGTTGATCTTTGGAGGACACCAGTCACCTCCAAATCATAGTGTGACCTCAAGTTTCCCTTTCTGGTCTCAAATCCATTCCAGAAGCTTTGTTAAGCCTTTTTTAGAGTGTTAATGGGTGACATAATGATGGGAGTTAAGTTTGTCAATGAATATTATGTAATATATAATTGCCTAATTTAGTATTCTCCCGGTGCAGGTATGGGTTATGACTGTGAAAAATTGCTATGGGGTATGGCATATGGGAGAGTATGTGTTATGAGTATGAAACCCCCACATACCAACTCGGGAAATCAAAAATCCTATGGGTTATAACAGGTATGTGTTATGTGGGAGTCGACTGTACATGTTCAGGATGGAGAGGTGGTGATGGAAGGCCCAGGTAGTGTGACAGCGTCTTCATTACTGTGTAGAGAATGGAATCACCATGGGACGTTTTCAGGCCAAAGATTCAAACATCACTGTACGTGAGTTTCACAACTATATCCCATCAACCTCCAGTCTCCAGTAATAAACCTTGAATTTGTAGAACCAGCCTGGGAGCAGATCTATCATTGAGGTCAACACCGTATTTCTATCATTCATCTACTTCAACCCTCAATGAACTAATGTGCCTCAGGTTGCTCATTCTCCTAATCAGCGCTCCTTCTGTGTTCACATGCAGCCCAAGGTACTTACGAGTGGCATCACAGTATATCTTGGTTCCCTAATCCCGCTTGTCAACGTGTATCCAATTCCCGCCCATTATTTATGCTGGAATGAACCCAAAGGATTGAGTAATTATTCTGTTGTAAAATTCCCCTGAGTTGACACCCGTTACTAAAGGCCCATTAACCAAGAATTTGGTGATGACAAGAATCAGCAGTGCCTCAGACCTCCCTACCAATACCAACTACTCACCCTAGTACATATCTGCAGCCTTTCTCATCCTAGTGGGGGAGTTGCGGAACTAGAAACATGAATCTGGCAATGGTGATTGGAACAGCGATGATCAAGGAGTGTGTCATGGCCGGTTTCGTCATGGCAACAAGAGGTCCAAGTAAGGATGACAGATGATCGAAATAACTGCCTTATGCCAAGCCTCTCCTGGCCCGCAATGGCTCGAAACATCCCGCCCCATCTCTGCTTCATCTCTGCCCCTTCCCGTATTATGGGATGTTTATACACCACAGCTCTGCCTCACCGCCAACCACCAACGGCTCGACCAAGTCCACCCTCTCGCGTGTTCGTCTTCACCGGTACCGAGGAATGAACCCCACGATGTTCGGACACTGTGATCGCACCCGTCAAATCATACATTTCCTTTTCTGATCCAATGCACATCACAACCACCCACTTCCACCGCAGGGACGGCGCGACTAATCACACGGCCCCAAAGGACAGGCGCAACAGACCAGTGAAGGAGTGACAAGCGGAATGAATGGATGCATCCGAGATATGTTCACCTGGTAGTCAAAGCATTGGTGACTTACATGTGCCCAGAAAGATCGTTTCAGTTCTGTGCTGGGCGCAGTTCATACAAAATTGATTGAACCCATAATGAGATCAAACGCACCAACAAATGAAGTAACACTGTGTTGCGGTTTTTTCCTCTGAAACAGCCGGATCATATGGACGCACACCGTGCAGCTCAGGTCGCACAGCATATATGCAGAACTTTTACAATGGGCATCTTAGTCGCCTTCCCGAAGTGCCATACCCCACCAAGGAAGGTGACGATATTCCGAGGATGCGCGGGTATCAGGAACCCAGACTTACGTGGAACAAACAACTTTGACCATAGCCCCATGCAGCTGACTCGACGACACGAGACACGGGAACTCACTAGCATACACAGCGACCTTCCCAGCTGAGTGATAGCAGCGAGGTCAAAGTCTGCTGTTGACTAGCATAGTTCTCTCAGGAAGGACCTTTGAGAGAGGGGAGCAAGACCGATTGCGAAGGTCGCGTAAACAGTAAATTTGCACCTGTGCCAGATGTGAATGGAACCAGAGATCCGGGGGAGACTGTTGGCCTTTCGGGAAAACCTCCAGGGACATGTAGATAAGTAGGTGTAAATAGACCTGCCAATCAGTGAATGGAGCTATGTCATGTAGGGTTGAATTGTCACATCCTGGTACGTGTCAGTCCAGGCGCACATTAAGGAACTGGGACAATAGACGTTTCGTCCATACAAGGTACGCACGTTCTTCCGGCGTCAGGAAAGTGGTAGTCGACAGGAAATCGACGATCACTGACAAAAGTATCGAAACAGAATCTTAATGATCAAGAGAGCTCTGGGCTCACAGAAGAAAGCAATAAGTCCAACAATCGTAGTCGCCAGTCCTTGAATAATCTGTCAAAGTAGCTATCAGAACAATGATCATGATACTGGGATGTAACGAGTCACAAATATCCACCACCAACCCCATAAATGTCCCACTCCTCCCATGTGTCCTATTCCAAACGCAATGAGACCAGAAAAGGCACCTCAAATTATACTTTAGAATAGGAACGCATAACAAAGTCGTCATGTTATCCACCCACTACTGTTGATGCCCCAAAGAAGAGACCAATGCGGCCAGAAGTACGTGCTTCGGGTACCATATTGTGATGCCATGGCGCCCACGACAGTTCGCGAATAACACATCAGCTCACGACACACTAGTATCCAACACTGGGGAAAAGGCCAGCTTCAGAAATGCCAAGACAAAATCGTACACCAACCAATTGAGGGTATTTGCAGATCATGTTTGTCAATCTCGAGACATAGCAACGATAACCGCGCATTATGTTTTCACGAGACCCATCAAGGTCCTAGAATTGGGATCAGTACCACACCCAAGTTATGGTATAATAGGGCTACGTATATGATAGTGCCCCACAATACCTGAACATCATCAGCTGACGAATCAAAGGGAGTCAAGGCGTCCAACTCACCGTGATGCCCGGAAGCCATCTTACGTCCCTCGTGCGTCAGTAATACGTATGCGCGACGTTGAACTAGCTTACTTCGATGGACAAAACGCCTTGAAGACGAGATTAAAGGGCTGCATGGGCTCTGCAACCAATCTCGGCGACATGACACTCACTTTGCGCGACATCTAAACACACAATATATCTAGTAGATAAATGGCCTGAGGTGCAAAGTTAAAGATAAGCGCTGAGTACACACGATGAGAAACATGGTCTATCATTCGACGCACGATGCCGATGTTGTATCTGTCGCCAGTGAGATCGAACTGCGTCAAGAGACCATCGAGTTTTGCGTTTTCTTGGTCAAAGTGAGTCTCCTGTAGCAGACCAAGTACGCTGAGTGACGAGCAAATTTAACGCACCAATATTGCCTGTCCAATTGTAATAATAATAGAAAAGCATGTGTTAGCTTTGGAATCCAGCTGAACCTGTCCGACCCATCTTGGTCCATGATCGAGCAAAGGTACATCAAACTCAAAATCGGCATCAACCGTAGATCAACTTTGCGCCAAAGTCGTTTCTCATCCCGAGGACTGAGTGTGCTGGGTGTTTCATCATCCTCCGCAGAGCAAACTCGCTTGACTTGGGCCTCGAGCGGACTTTTATCAGCAGGACTCCCATCGCGATTGTTCTCTGGAATGATAGACATGCTGATGGTGTGTTGGGGAAATGAACGGGGGAAATAGATGGACCGGGATGGCGAGGGCCAGCTAATGAGCTTATGTACATACTTCGATATGCACACGGCCGCCGGTTCTCCATAGGGTACCGCAGTCTTGGTTGGTGACCTAAAGCAATGGCGGAGAGGAACTCCTGTGATGAACTTAGTAGTGATTCTCACTGCTTGATCGTTACCTTGCCAAAGAAGAGGTAAAGAGGTACCGTTGATGATTCTGATTGCATACCTTTTGACGATAAAGTACCACGTGAGCGACGTAGGATTAGTACTTGAGGACGCATGACATACTTTGGAATGGAGAACAAGTGGTGGTGCCTGTTCTAGCGTACATCATATTGTGCAGTGGGGAACTCTCGCCCGAATGTGTGAAATTTTGATCTACCTTCAAACTTACAAAGCCAGTCATTTTGCGTTTGACACCAAGAGGTTCAAGGGCTGTTCAACCCGACAGAATACCTATGTAGACAAGAAAGCAGCTCATTCGTGTCGACAACTAATCGAAAGTGGTCGGGTAAACTTTGGATCCACACGCCTAGCAAACTGTCA